>JAUCMT010000036.1:21007151-21020094 GCA_032357475.1 Enteromius thamalakanensis
CAGAGTAATGGTAATGTATTATGACGAGAATTAAACTTTATTTATCAAATGCAGAGACGGTCTCTGTAGTCAAGATGCCTGGCGCAACATTCCCGCAGTATCAGATTGGGTTATGGGGATATTAAAACACGGTTACACCCTTCAAATTAGGTGGCGACTGCTGCCCTTTGCCGGCATCATCCACACTTCAGTAGAGAGCCGCACCGCTCATGTGCTGCGCGCAGAAGTGGAAGCGCTTCTCCTAAAGGGGGCGATGCAAGTTATTCCCCCGTCAGAAAGAGAAAAGGGCATTATAGCCATTATTTCCTAGTCCCCAAGCAAGATGGCCGGTCTGAGACGTCTGAATCACGCTTTAATAAAACGGCGCTTCAGAATGATATCTCTAAAAACCATCCTCTTGCAGATACAGCCAGGAGACTGGCTGCTTTCACTGGACCTGAAAGAAGCATCTTTCATGTACAAATAGCCCCTCATCACAGGCCATTCTCTTCGTTCCCCATTCTCTATTAAGGCCTACTGTATGTGGCGGCTATATAGACGGTAGGCAAGGACATTTTAATTATCCATTTCCTAGGCAAAAAAGACAATTGTAGACAGCTGAAGCCTTTTAACCCTCGCGCCATCCCTACATGGGATCTGCCCACAGTTTTAAATGCCCTAAAAAGAGCGCCATTAGAACCTCTGCAAACGGCTACAGATAAGACGCTTAAGACTGCACTGCTATTGGCACTGGCATTTGTTAACCGAATAGGCGACCTGCAACCACTGTCTGTGAACCCCGCCTGCCTGGAATTCAGGCCAAATCACTCTAAAGTCATCCTGAAACTGAGGCTCGGCTATGTGCTAAAGGTGCTCTCCACACAGTTCAGAGTGCAGGTGGTATCCCTCTCGGCTCTACCCCCTAGCGAGGGCCATGACTTTAACCCCCTCTGTCCTGTCAGAGCATTAAGAGCCTATATTGAGCGGTCAGCCGCCTTTAGGCGATCTGAATATGTCAGTCAGCTATTTGGCCGCTGAAGCGCTCAAAAGCAGACACCGACAAAAAATTCCATTATATTCATGTGTTCGCTGTGTTGGCCTCTCAGTTGCCCAACCACGAGTTAAGCATCATATTTAAAGGGTTAACTGTTAATGGCCCGCGTATTGGGCATTACTCCCAACCCGCCGACCTAAGCTTAGCATTTAGTTTACTTGTTGCTTTACCGGTGCGTGCTCAAACAGCAGACACAGTTTAGAGCTTTATATCTGTCATTTATGTTATAGCTTGCCGCATTGGCCATCACCTGCCCAACTGCGAGTGCAGGCTCACATGCCTCCTAAGTGTAAGGACGATTTTATGCATATGTGAAGCAGTGATCTCTCTCCATGCTTATATGACTGTGCGACACAGTTTTCACCTAGGTCCGCTGTCAGTCTTCATCGTTCTGCACTTATGTGCGGCGGGATTGAATTGTGTTCCCATAGCGTCTAAGCAGACACAGTGCAGTGAAGTATCGACAGGCAATGTACAGGTTACTTCCGTAACCCAGGTTCCCTGAGATACGGGAACGATTACTATGTCCCTTGCCGCACTGTAACTTTACCGGCCAAGTGGCCACCATACAGTATATACATGCTTGGCCCCGCCCATTCTGGCACTCTAGCATGGCGCAATGCCGTTTAATTTAATCTAAAACCAATGGCCGTTCCAGTTTCACTGCGTGATTAAGTAGGCTTCAGTTAGGAGGAATTAAGGAGTATTTTCCAAAGTGTCTTAGCAGATGTAGTACTCGTTCCCGTATCTCAGGGAACCTGGGTTATGGAAGTAACCTGTACGTTCCCTGACCCTTACCATACAGTACATTAGTGGGGGGAACTGAAGAGGAGAGTGCAACGGCAAGGAGTTTAGGATTTGAAGGATGTGGAGAGATTTTGTTCGAAAGAATAGCAGAAGATTCATAGCTGTTATCCTGGCAAATGGAGATCAGTAAAAATATTGAATAAAGGGGGTGGAGGTCAATAATTGTGGCCAGTGGAGATTTATTTATTAACTTAGGAATTAAATATAAAACGAATAAATTATGATTCTTATTTATCAAGAATGCGAATAATTCAGACCAAGACTGTCAGTAATAATAAACCAAATCTGAGATTTTAAAATACTAAATTCAGTATACACCTTATTGTTGATGCATATACAGGCAAGCAGATGCTAACTTGCAGATTAAGCTTTTTCTCATATTTAGAAAATGCTTTATGTACCATTAAGACTGTGATGTTATAAGATCAAATATAGCATATATTGTTTTAAAGACATTTTATGTGCAGGCAAAAAGAGCCCCGAATATAAAAACAATGCTCCAAGTTCACCTTAAGCAGTTTTTGATAAAAACAAACACACAGAAAGAAAACACTTAACATGCAATTTAACATGCTGTGTTTATATTCTGGACTCAGCAATACATATACTGCACTGAATTTAATCTTTTAATTTCATCATTCTTTTTAGAATTCCACATTGTTTTTAGTGACTGAAAACACTGCGGCAGTTGCTGTATATGGATCACCAGTGGACTAAACATGCAGTTTGCTCACGTGTTTTAAAATGTGATATTAATAAAACAGATGGAAAACTGACAGGCCTGTCAATTCCATGGATGTTTTGCCCTCCAGGTCTCCGCACCAGTCAGTTGACCAAAAACTATGAAAAGCCTTGTGGGCAGTGCTCTGTCAAGAGGTAGTGTTTTGGGTGACCCGAGTTCAAATCCTCATTCGATGCTCTTGTGTCTCTTCATGTTGCCCTAAAAGAATCAAATAAACAAAGGATGATTTTGATGAATTAACAGCTAAAAGGTTGTTTTTAGTTGTTGTTTCTGTTGTCTGAATTTGGTTTTGGACAGATATTTGGATAACATGTGATTTATGATGCGCTTGCACGAACACACCTGTTTAGTGATGTGTGTTTTGGCTTGTCCACCTGTTTGCCACCTGCTAGCGAAGAAGCTACTGCCAGGTATGAGAGCTCCGTATGCCACGTATCTCTCCAAGAAGCTAATGTGTACTCCAGCAGCAGATGTGCTCTCACATTTACACTTTGTAACACCCAGGTGAGAGGTGTGCATGTTTATGTGGTTTATGAGGAAACAAATTTGTATAATGCCATGGACATGACATAGGTATTACTATATGAAGGGGATTTATGAAGACTTTTTCGGTGTCTCTGCAGGTAAAACGACTTATAAAACAATCTAAATTTAGCTTTTTTTAAAAATTTAAAAAGGCCTGTAGTTTCCTGTAAGGGGTAGGTTTAGATGTAGGGCAATACCACATACAGTCTGTGCAGTATAAAAACCATTACGCCCATAAATCACAAAAATGTAGTATAATTGGTAAAGGCAGGGGGAGACAGAGAGAATACTGAGTTGTCTCTCACTCTTACTGTTTCACTACCTTTCGTTCAAACACACACACATTGTTTTCTCTTTTCCCACTGGAAGACGTCTAGATGCTGGACCATCCATTACTGTAAATAGAGCTTGAGACAGATGAAATGAGGAGAATCGTGAAGGTAAATGGGAATGCACATGAAGTGGAGTCCATGGCTCTCTGGGATTATGTGCTAGTATCTGCTTATGTGAGTATGTGTTTCACCCTAAATGGTTTAGTAAGCAACCTGTGCATGAAACATTTCAAATTATAATGTGCTGCCTCCCCTTCTGGTGATATCGTTGGTTACTAACATCAGCTAACTATTTCTTGGGGGGGCAGTTGTGGTCTAATAGATAGCGAGTCGAACCTGTAACCCAAAGGTCATGGGTTTGAGTCCCAGGTCCAGCAGGGATTGTGGGTGGTGGGAGTGACTCTTTCCACCTTCAGTACCACGAATGAGGTGAGACCCTTGAGCAAGGCACCGTTCCCCCAGCTGCTCAAACCATACCTTGTCAAGTCCTTTCCTTAGCTTTCCTCTTGCTCAGTCAGCTTCTCTGGCTTTAACCTTTATGGGTACAACAGCTTGTCACTGAGGCAGTGTCCTCAATAAAACATGCACTTTATTTAATCGCAAATGGTTCATAGTACCTTAAGGGGATATATCATTAATCTAAGGTACTGATATTTTGTTTGTGATGTCTGAGGAAAGACTATGCTTTCCAGCATTCACCATGGCCTGCAAAATACAGTGATTCTGTTTAATATTTTACTTTTTTTACTACGTCATTAACCCTGGTTTTATTTTGTATTTGAATTTGAATACAAATACAGGGGTTGGACAAAATAATGTTTAGATATTAAATTATCAAAAACATGTATAAAACTGTGTACCATACACAGTACAATATACCAGGACAATGACAATATACACTATGATAAGTGTTCTATGATATGATAAGTGTTCAATCAAAGGAAATTTTCCTGTGAATTAATTTAGGGAAAAGTCAATTGTCTTTGCAAAAGGAGGACTAGTTGAGTTGAGTTCACAATTCCTTTGGGCAATAAAACTAATCTTTATCAGTCGGTTGTGTAGTTAAACTGCGATGTAAAAAAAGCTATTTGTGTATTGGTGGCCACTAGCGGTATGAACTTTCAGCAGTGCTAAGGTATAGCTAGGAGCGTTCCAGACCAACTTTACTGACATATGGCTTATAGAAGGTAAACTTAACTGAGACGGTTTCGGCAAACACGCACCAACGATAAGGTACTTCTTAAAGTACAACTTAAGAACGACATAGCGTTAAGGTGGTTTTGGAGAACACAGCCCTGATCATCATCCAGTCTGTCTGGAATGACATGAAGTAACAGAACAAACTGAGACAAACTAAATCCAGAATTACTGTCGCAATGTCTCCAAGATGAAGAAAAAAAATCCTACCTCGAAAGCTACCTAATAAAACCATGGGCACACACACACTCAAAGAAAACATCACAAAGTCAACAGTCCCGAAAGAGGTGTAACTGCTAAAACTTTAAACCGATACTGAAATGCAACAAAGGTAGTGTTGCGACTATAAAACCTGGAAAGTTGGAGTACTGAGATGAACATCTGCCCTGGGCAGACAAATCAACTGACCTGCATAATATAAAAGTTTTAAACAAAAAAACAAAAAAACAAGTAACCTAAAGAGTGTAAAGCAAATTACCATCTTCAGCATCTCTGCAACAACTAACGATGTTGTGATAGACAGCATTGCACTGATCTATTCCGAAGTGAATCTATTCTAAAAAGTTTAGAAGAATTAAAGTCACATAGCGGTAAAACCCAGGTGTTCCCACTATTTTGTCCACCTCTTGTATCTACTGAATATCATCTTTGAATTTCAATGCAGAATGTACCACTGCTAACCAAATAACTTCAATGCTGTGATATCCATTTATTGTGTCTAACATTTTGTATTGTATGAGAAAAATTTACATGATATAAAGCCTTGTTTTGAATATAAATATGATGATAATGTATACATCTTAAGCTATAATCATTTTGTGCATGACAAAATGCAGTATTATTTAAAAATATTTTTTGAATTCTGGCAACTTTGACTGGGAGGACAGGCTGTCAATCTGAGTGGAAAAGTGCCAATCTGACCCTTATGTGGCCTTGAGTGCATAAACACAGATGGCAACGTTCACCTACGTTCTCACAGTCCCAGAGTTCATTATTGAGTGAGCAATTGAATTTGAAATAGGACAGTGAATTCTCCAGCATGGCTTCACGTATAAACAGATGCAAAGGAGGGAATATGTGAAATAATTTGTGTAAATTAATGCATGTGGTGGAGGCGTATGTTATTACGTCCGTTATCAAATGTATGTTTGTGTGCGTATTACAAATAAGTAACAAAAAAAAGGGTGAAGATCATAGACTTCCTGTAGATTTGAATCAGAAGGCTCAGCAGGCATTTTGGGCCGAGATCGGCAGCATGCCTAAAGTCTTAAACCCTCACAGTTTGCCAGACAGTGATAGTCGACTCCAATCTGGCAAACAAATGAGTGCCAAGCTTGAATGAGTCTCCACGTCTGTTCTCTCACATCCTCTGGAAATCTTCAGCTTCAGTAAATATTATAATAACCTTCACCTTTGACTGTGGGCGTAACTTTGGATAAGTCTTGGACAAATGCTGTACTGGCATGTTGGCTGTGAGGACATTTTATGATAAATAGTATATGGTATATTAATTCAGAGACATTGTCTCTTTTAGAGTATTAGCTCATGTTCAAGTCAGAACTTCAGAAGATCAGATCACCAAATCAGAAAAACAATTGATTTAAGCATGTTTGAAAGCTACATGAACATTGTTGCTGTCATTTTTCTGTGACTGCTAATAACCACATCAACAACTCAGCAAACTTCTCAAAACTTAAAGAGGGCATTCATTTAACACAAAAAAAATTGACAAAACAATAAAGTGTCTTATCCTGTTCCCTGGGGCCAATGTCCTAAAGACACAGCTGTCTGAAAGTTTCCAGTCATCCTGAAGACCTTGATTGACTGGTTCGAGCATTTCTTTTAGTGTTGGAGTTAAACTCTGGAGGACAGTGGGCCTCCAGGAGCAAGATTGGACACCTTTGCTTTGACCTTCTAACATACGAGAGGAGATAATGCTACCCTTTCTGTGAGTCCACTAGAAATAATCTCTTGAATCTATCGGCCTCTTGCACTTCGCCTTTCTTTTGCTTTTCATAGTCTATTCAAGCCTCTCACCATCAAAGCCACATATCCTTCATTTCAGGTACAAACTTCAGCCTGGTTCAGGCAGCTGATACGACTGATGAGTCTTCTGTTGTAATATTGCTGTCTGGAGATGTTTAGATAGAAACAGTGCTCTGAATATAGAGGCAGTGTCAGTGTGTCCTTATCTGCTGCCGTTTAATTAGCACACCTTCACATTGCGAGGTGAATTTTCTAAGCTGCCAACAAGACAGACGGAAGCCATGTTAGATTTGCGGTGCTTCCAGCTGCTATCACCTGGTAAATCAAATCTCGCACCCGCCAAATAGTCTCTGCCTCACTTATGGAGACTGATGTGACAAATAAGGCACCCTGCTTTGCAATTCATCTCCCTAGAAGTCTATGATAAACAGTAATAGGAAAGAAAGTCCCACTGTCAGGCTGACTGCAAGGAAGCAGTTTGTCATAAATGAGGAGAGATGCCTGATTTGAGCCAGGTGAGCTCGGTCTATTACCTGCGACAGTACACCCAGATTGGATCAACAGAGTAGAGTAATATTGTGTAATATTGAAGTCAGCTGTCTATATCTTAAGTAGAACCTGACCAGACTGTTATAAGTATGTGCAACCTTTTAGAGTCAAGGCCTAGCAGTTGTAGCTACATGTGTTACACACTGCTTTAATGCTCATGTTATGATAAAGGTTTGGATCTAGCCTGTGTCATTTTTTTGTCTATAACTTGTCCATGTACTGTCAATCACCCCTTGAACAACATGGTCCAAGTTCCTTGCTAACAGATCAAACTTGCAAAGTACCAATCCTATCCTAGAGGTTGCTGTAACAGGTACCATTTTTATTTGTTCATTCAATTCATTCATCTAATATAACTGAAGTTCTTGCTTGCCACCTACTGCAGGATTTTAGATCTTAAGTGTCTCATATTTGTTCATCTTTAAGGTCAAAGTCCCTCTGTAGAGGGTGGCATAGGAGAGACTGTTGCGTAATTGGAGGGATAAAGCCCAAAGCCTGTGAATGCTGGGCCAACATGCTGAGCTCATGAGCAGGCAGGAATATTTTAGGCGGGGATACAGATTGTGTGAAGGAACAGCCTGCAGTGTTTAGCACTGTCCTCCAGAGATGGACTTCACATCTTCCTATAGACAGACTCCTGCCAGCTATCCCTTATTCTCCCTCTTTCCCTGTCTTTTAAAGTGACAAATGTAAGCTTTGAAGAGGAGCCATGGTTTAGAGTCTTGTTCTTCCTGGCATCCCACTGGCCAGCTGGGGAGTGACTGTGGGCTTCCCTGGCATCAAACTGTTGGACCAAATTTGGACTAGCCGTGAGATGCAAAAGGGATTAAACTAAAGTGAAGGGCTAACAGAAACTTGGTTGTGTTTAAATAAGCATGCAGTTGATATATCATTTTACAAACAATTTTTAGTGTTGTGTGTAAAGGTGCATAAGTTGGTTTGAACCGAGTCATGTCCTGTCATTTACAATTTTGTCCCCCTCCAATACAACAATAAGAATGAGCTCAGCACTTTTGTTGCACCTCTAAATCCCTAATTGCTGCTGAAAACTTTTCAATTAGTTCTGCGAGTTCATCTCACCAACAGCAGGTCTACTCCAGCATGGCAGAACTAAACAAATGCTGCTGGGAAATCAACCACTTCACTAAAGACTTTTCCCTAACAGTCGAACACTTTAATGCCTCAATTTGACTGAAAAAAAACAAGTTACCTTGACAGAATCAAGAGAGGAAATTTTAATTGAATGCCACTAGGGTAATATGCTTCTCTTAGGGATTCCATGGTGCGAGACTGACTGGCAAAGTACCGCATCCAGGGACTCACTTGATTACTCTATGGGAACAGAGCCACGTCGTCCGATCCTCTTTTAATCACAGGTTGGCTATGTGAGCTGGGACAAGTCCGTTAATCCCCTGCAAATCTGTTTTTGTTAGGAAGGCCTCGAAATGCAATTATCAACCTTGCGATGATGCACCGGTAACAGATATGGCATATCCTCGGCAGCTGCGTGACCACAGTTCCAATTCTTTGACTCTCCTGTAGTCTTGGAAACTGAGAACCAGTTTGGTTTGAAATTGATTTTAGCGCAGGGTATCTTAGAACAAGACATGCGGTTACCCAGAAGCCTCCGAAACATAACAAAAGCAAACCAACCATTTCTTGCATGCCAAATTACAGGTCAGGATCTCTCATTATTTGCCTGCATTGCAACCGGTGATGGATGATGGGGATGTTCTCAAGAGATGTCAGATCACACAAGCTTTGTAGTTGCAATTAGTACACACAAGCTAAGATCCTATATGTATAATTATACAATAATATTTCATTAATTTGTGAAATTCCAACTTGTTAAAGTCCCTCTGTTACTTAGTGACAAACAAACCATCTGACCTTATGTTGGAAACACAAGAATGACATCTAACAAAACAGTGAGAGCATATGGCACGTTTTTTGTTTTGTTTCTTTATGCTAGGTTTCCTACTTGTTCTTGAGATCACATTCTGATTTGGACAGATTGTACTTTTTTTATGGGAGTGTGAAAAACTAGCTTATCAGACTTTTCTAAACCTTTGACACAATTATTCAGCTTCTAGCAAGTCCAATCTCTGCTCCTGATTCCACTGATTATCACCGAACACATATTGTCCGAAAAGATTAGTGGAATTTATTAGATGCATAAGCTGTTCAATCCAATTTCTCTCCTCTGCTTATTCCTCTCCTTTTGTGAATAATATACTGATGAATAGTTAACGATACTCACTAAGGCAGTCATTACTATTTCTATTGTTCAGATTATGTAAAACTATTAACCTAAAATAGTTTATGTCATGTTATTCATTCCATACACTATATATATATATATATATATATATACAGTACTGTGCAAAAGTCTTAGGCCACTAGTATTTTCACCAAGAAAAAAAAAAGATGGTATTGAAAAAACTGTTTACAGGTTACATTTCCAAACAGTATTTTTGACAGTATTTTTGTCATTAATTGTAATAATGCAGTGAGATTGTTGTCTGAGATGTGATCTGATGATCTTCCAGTCTGTCTGGAAAGACATGAAGTAACAGAACAAACTGAGACAGAATAAATCCAGAAGAACTGTGGCAACGTCTCCAAGATGAAAAAAAAAAACCTACCTGGAAATCTACCTGATGGGCAAGTATATGCGAAAGCATCCTTATTTTACAGCATTGTAACAGTAACTTTGAACAGTATTGTAGCTTTGGAGGAAGTTTTTTTAAGCATCTTGCCACTGTATTTCTGGATTTAATCTTTCCTAGTCTGTTCTGTTACTTTGTCATTCCAGACAGACTGGATCATGATCAGATCTCTGTGTGGAGCACTGGCTGTCAGGGCTGTAGTACTCGAGTCCGGTCTTGGACTCGCTCTCGTTTTTTTATAGTCTCGGACTCGCTGGTATTCGGACTCGGACTTGTCTCGGTCTTGGCCACTGGTCTTGCCAAATATGGCTTTTGGTCTCAACCGAGGTCCAGATGTCTTTTTTATGTTCTTTTTTTCATTTAAATTTTTTTATTTCACCCGCCTGAATTTGATTAAAATATTATTTTTCTTCACGTCATCTGCCCGAACGACCCATCATTACCAATAACCAATCACAAAAACAGAAAAACAAAAAAAAAGTAATAACCAATCACACACTAGATTATATTTGCTTGGCACGCTCTGCATCTGTGTGCCCTGCTAACATTAATTTTCATTGATTCAACACAGAGTGCACCCCCTCTGTAATACTGGTCACTTTTTTTCTACACTACTGTACATCGACAGTGAAGCTATATTGTAATTTAGTTGCTTAAATGCTCAGTACTAGTACCTAGCATTGGTAATAATAGTGGGTTGGTGTTTGTATATCAGTTCTAACACTGCTATTAAGAGGAATCACCATATGTCATCATTCTGTTTTCTTTAGATTAATAGATTATATGATATCAAGGGGAATGCCATACCTAAAAATCATGGGTGTTGTGACACTGTTTTTGCTTTTAGATCAACAAATAATAACCCAAAATGATTGTCTTGATGATGTCATGCATAAGACTTTTTTTTCCTGTCCTGGACTCGGTCTTGACTCAGACTCAAACTTTTTTGGACTCGGTCTTGTCTTGGACTCAAACCTCTTTGGACTCGGTCTTGACTTAGACTCGACTAGTCCTGGTCTTGGACTTGTAAGGAACCAAAACCCCATCCATGAGAGAATGGAGAAAAAAAAACCTTTGGAGAACCAGGCTTGGTTGAGGCCAGTTCTCCTCTGGCCGGACGCCCAGCACCTAATTTCCAGTTCAGTTTTAAGCACATGTCAGATTTTGCAAAGAACCTATAGTGTGTGTGTGTGTGTGTGTGTGCATTTGGTTCCGGTGATCTGTCTCGTAGCTCGTCTAGGTGTTCTTGTCTCCAATGAAGATCATTTCTTTGTGCTGATACACCGTCTGATCTGGATATGGACTGAGAAACAGAATAAAAGAGAGACAGACTAATATTAGCGGAGGAGCTAAGCCATTCAGGGCTTTATACAGTGGCCTCAACTAATATTGTTACCCTTGGTAAATTTGAGCAAAGGTGGCTGTGAAAATAAATATGCATTGTTTATCCGTTTGATCTTTTGTTCAAACTAAATTTACTAAATTCTGATCTTTCATTAAAGTAGACAAATTGAAAACGGGGAGAAAAATTATATAATGATGAAATAAATGTTTTTCAAACAGTGTAGGCCAAAATTATTGGCACCCAATTATTGCTATGTCCTTTTTCCAAGATAACAGCTCTGAGTTTTCTCCTGTAATGCTTGAAGAGTTTGTAGAACACCTGATAAGAGAAAAGAGACCATTCCTTCATCCAGAATCACTCCACGTTGGTTCTCCTCTTTAGTTCATGTCACTCAGGGTTCAGGTCAGAGGACTGGGACAGTCATGGCAAAAGCCTCATTTTGTGCTCAGTGACTAATTCTTGTGTTTATTTTGATAGTCAGTTTAAGATTTGTTTTTGTATTTGATAGAATCCATGATGTCATGAGTCTAAACAAGATGCACCTCCAGCAGAAATATAGACCCACAACATCAAAAACACAGCAGTATACTTCATTGTACTTTGAAGACTTTGTATACGACTGAACACAAAATATATATATATTTTTTTGCAGGAAATATAAAAAATGAACACATATAGTGGCATACAATACAATAGATATTCAATACAGCCTCTATTTATTCACCGTTTGGGAAGTCTAATTTGCATGTTTTGTTCTTTGAGATTTCAAAAAAGTAATGAGAGTGAGATGGTAGAAAAATAGGACCTTCCAGACTCTAAGAGGCTTTTAGTGAAAAGCTGTAGGCATGTTTTGCTAACTCTACTAATAACTTCTATAAGATTAGCATGATTTGGGTGTCAATTATTGACTCGGCTTGTCAAAAACTGAAATTTGCAAACATTTGCTGTTTGTCATGTATTTGTTTCCCTCGTCCCTCCATTATTTCAGCTCAGTGGGCACCTAACGACCATTTCCTTTAAATCACTCAAAGAAACTGTTGGAAACTCTGTTAGTGGTTCAGAGACAGGCAGCTAAATGAGGCTTTGTAGCACGTTCTGTTTGTTCTGGAGGCGTTTTGATGAATTTGACTGACTCAGTGGTTTCCTCTCCACCTCAGGTTACGGGATCGGACTGCCCCAGAACTCACCGCTCACCTCCAACATATCTGAATTCATCAGCCGTTACAAGTCAGACGGTTACATGGACATGCTGCATGACAAGTGGTACAAGGTGGTGCCGTGCGGAAAGAGAGTCTTCGCAGTTACAGAGGTGAGCAGGATTCAGTCTAATTGAATCAAAAATGGGGTATAATGCAGGAAATCTTCAGAGGTGGCCCAAAACAGAACTGGATCAGTTGGTTTTAACATTAACAAATTAAAAAATATTTATTTGCATAATTCCTATATCAGTTCAATCCTTTTTACCGGATTAGAAGCATGTAATGAATTCATGGTTGGCGGTGTCACTTTTCGATCTCAGGCATTTGAGCTGTTTGATGGTGTTATGGAATCATGTGCGCTTGTGTTGATGTGGTTGTACGGTAAATTTAGATTTCAGCGAAATGTTTACAGTTACATGTATATTGTTGGTAAGTGAAGATTATTAAGTGAATAAACAAGGCATAGTGTATAAAATATGTTACCCTGGGGCCTCATTTATAAAGACTTGCGTAGAAACCATCCTTGATTTTATCTAAGAACTTTTCTGATTTGATCGTA
>JAUCMT010000037.1:59063-70686 GCA_032357475.1 Enteromius thamalakanensis
AGGAGTTAACAAGTTATCTTGTTCAACGGCAAGTAAATCCATGTGTTCTACCAAAAAGGGAGATCCCAGTATTTGATGGTGACCCATTGCAATATATCTCATTCATCAGAGCATTCGAACATGGTGTTGAGCAGAAGACTAGCGACAATAGGGATCGTTTGTATTTCCTTGAACAATTTACAAGGGGACAGCCTAAAGACCTTGTCCGCAGTTGCCAACATATGACCCCAGATAAAGGCTATGCATTGGCCAAAAGGTTACTGAAGGAGCATTTTGGTAATGAATTTAAAGTATCTACTGCATATATGGAAAGAGCCTTGGGATGGCCTACTTTAAAGGCTGAGGATGTACATGGGTTACAGGCTTATGCTTTGTTTTTGCGTACATGTTGTAACACAATGGATGAGTTCTCTTATATGCAAGAACTTAACATGCCTAGCAACATGAAAATGGTTGTAATGAAATTACCCTACAAGCTGAGAGAGCAATGGAGAGCTAAGGCTTGTGAGATTATGGAGACTAATCATGGCAGGGCAAAGTTCTCTGATATTGTTGAGTTTATTGAAACACAGGTCAAGATGGCATCCGATCCTGTGTTTGGAGATATACAAGATAAACAAGGCACAGGTAAATCTAAACCTCAAATCCGTCAAACCTTTACAAGAAGTAGCTTTGCAACTGATATTGGTGCTTCTGTCCTTGTTAAGAAGTCTGACAATGCTTCATTACAGCAAAGATTTTGTTCCATATCTAAAGCTGATGGAAATTGTCCCTTTTGCACAAATCAGCATCCGTTGGAAAGGTGTCTCACATTCAGGAAAAGAACTCAACGAGACAAGATTAATTTTCTGAAATTTAAAGGAATTTGTTTTGGTTGCTTAAAGATTGGACATATGAGTAGGCAATGTCAAAATCGTCTGAAGTGTGACATTTGTGGAGGAACACATCCCACAAGCCTACATCTATATCACAAGGAGGTAACTGACAAAGAGCCAGAGGAAAGGCGTAAGGTGGTGTCAGCTCAAACTTGTGGTCACACAGGGGCTGGTAACGAAAGGATTTTGATGTCAATTATACCAGTTCAAATCAAAGCTGTTAATGGTAATAAGGTGATGCAAACATATGCCTTCTTGGATCCAGGAAGTTCTGCAACATTTTGTTCAGAACACTTGAGGAAAGAGCTTAAGTTGAATGGAAAGAGGGCAAATATTCTTCTTCGTACGATGGGTCAGGAAAAGTCTGTGTCATGCAGTGTTATTGATGGACTGGAAATCAGTGGTATAAGCACTAACCATTTTTTCCCACTTCCTGCGGTTTACACACAGCAAAAGCTGCCTGTTGACTCGGAGAACATTATTACTCAAGAGGAGTTATCCAGGTGGTCATACTTGGACAAGGTAAAGGTACCGTATATTCAAGCAGGTGTGGATATACTGATTGGAACTAATGCTTCTAATGTGATGGAACCCTATGAAATCATAAACAGTCATGGTAATGGACCATTTGCCATTAAAACTCTCTTGGGATGGGTTGTCAATGGGACTGTGGAAGGGAACAGTGACAATAGTCATAAAGATGGACATTCTGTTGTTGCTGTTAATAGAATTTCTGTCGTTAAACTGGAAGAGCTGCTTCAAAGTCAGTTTAATCATGATTTCAATGAAAGGTCCGTTGACGAAAGGGAAATGTCACGGGAAGATCTTCGGTTTATGAGAGTAATGAATAGCACAGTCACTCTTAATGTTGGTCATTACAGTCTTCGATTACCTTTCAAAAATGACAATGTCATACTGCCTGACAACTTTGGTGTTGCTAAGCAACGATTAAATGGTCTAAAAAGGAAATTGGAAAGAAATCGAGACTTTCATGAGAAGTATACTCACTTTCTTGCAGAGGTTGTACACAAAGGCTATGCTGAAAAGGTACCAGATCCTCAACTTCATCGTGCGGATGGCAAAGTTTGGTACATTCCTCACCACGGGGTGTTTCATCCGAAGAAGGGATCCTTGAGAGTCGTGTTCGACTGTGGAGCAACATATAAAGGAACATCACTTAATAGCCAGTTGTTGCAAGGTCCCAATCTTACCAATTCTTTGGTAGGTGTACTGTTGAAGTTCAGGCAAGAACCAGTAGCTTTTATGGCGGACATTGAAGCTATGTTCCATCAAGTAAAAGTGGCTGAAGAGGATGTAGACTTTCTTCGGTTCTTGTGGTGGCCTGATGGAGAGTTAAATACAGAGCCTATAACTTTCAGAATGACGGTTCATCTTTTTGGAGCTGTGTCTTCCCCAAGCTGTGCATGTTACGCTTTGAGACAAACAGCAAAGGACAACAAGGCTGACTTTCCATCAGAGGTGATTCACACAATTGACAATAACTTCTATATGGATGATTGTTTGAAAAGTGTCTCTTCAGAGGAATCGGCCATCTATATGATACAACATCTTAGCACACTTTGTCAGAAAGGAGGCTTTAATTTGACAAAGTGGGTCAGTAATAGTCGTAAGGTGTTGCATTCAGTCTCTGAAGAAAAGCGAGCAAAGGATATACAGCAGCTGGATCTGGATCGAGACAAGTTGCCTGTTGAGAGAGCTTTAGGTCTCCAGTGGAGTGTGGAAGCTGATACTTTTCAATTCAAGATTTCCTTGAAAAACCAACCTTGCACAAGACGAGGCATTCTATCAGTAGTAAGCTCTGTCTATGATCCTTTGGGCTTTATTGCTCCACTTGTTCTTCCTGCTAAAGTACTTTTACAGGAGTTGTGTAGACAGACTTTGGGATGGGACGAGCCTATTCCATCAGTCCTCCAGAAACAATGGAACCATTGGACTTCTGAGTTGGACAAAGTTGCAGAGTTCCAGGTAAACAGATGTTTTAAACCAATGGATTTTGGACAGCCCATTCACGCTTGTTTACATCATTTTGCTGATGCCTGTGAAACTGGTTACGGCACAGTTTCATACTTGAAGATGCTGAACAATGCAGAGCAGGTACACGTGGCTTTCTTATTGGGTAAGTCCAGAGTAACACCGTTGAAACATGTGACCATACCTCGCTTAGAACTTACAGCGGCTGTCTTGGCTGTTAAGGTGGACATTATACTGAGGAAAGAGTTGCAATTTACATTGGAGGATTCAGTTTTCTGGACTGATAGCACTACTGTTCTCAATTATATCAAGAATGAGGACAAACGGTTTCATACATTCGTCGCAAATAGAGTTTCTTATATAAGAAACACAACACAGCCTCAACAGTGGCGATATGTACCCACTAAAGAAAATCCGGCAGATGACGCATCTCGTGGATTAAAAGTGGAATATTTCTTGAGTAATAAACGATGGATTGATGGTCCCAGCTTCCTTTGGAGGCTGAGTGATATTCAGTTTCCCGTAAGTGATCTGGTCTTAAATAGCACTGACCCAGAAGTAAAAAAGGAAGTAAAGGTAAACGCTGTCATCTTACAAAATGGACAGAACGCTACAAGTAAGCTCTTGCACTACTTTTCAGAATGGAAATGTCTAAAAGTTGCAGTTGCCTGGATTTTGAAGCTGCGAAAGGTTCTGCTGGAGTTGAGTCGTAAACGAAAGGAGTTGTCTTTGGAGAAGAGTGACAGTGTTTCTGTAAATGCTAAATTACAGGAGTTTAAAAAATCTTTAGGCAGACAATGTTTGACTGTGGAAGATTTGTATAAAGCTGAGATTAGCATCATACGTTCCTGTCAACAAGAACAATTTCAGGAGGAAATTACCGAGCTTAAGAATGGAAGTACGGATGTTAAGAAAGGCAGTTCCGTCTATAAGTTGGATCCTATGTTGCAGGATGGTCTTCTGTTAGTGGGAGGAAGACTTGGCAAGTCAGCTATGCCTAGTGGAAGAAAACATCCCATCTTGTTATCAAAAGATCAACATGTGTCACATCTCATACTTCGAGATATTCATGAACAGCTGGGTCACAGTGGCAGGAATCAGATGATTTCCAAACTCCGATGCAAGTATTGGATAACAAATGCCAATTCTGTTGCAAGAAAGGTAATATCAAAGTGTGTCATTTGTAAACGTTATAAAGGGAAGGTAGGGGAACAGAAAATGGCAGATCTTCCTGTAGAAAGGATTACCCCTGATTTACCACCCTTTACTAATGTAGGAGTGGATTTCTTTGGTCCCATTGAAGTTAAGAAGGGACGGAGTACTGTAAAGCGTTATGGAGTGATTTTCACTTGCATGGCAAGTAGAGCTGTTCACTTGGAAATGGCATATTCTCTGGATACGGACTCATGCATCAATGCCTTGCGCAGGTTTGTCTGTCGTCGTGGACAAGTTTCTCACATGAGGTCGGATAATGGGACAAACTTCATTGGTGCCGAGCGGGAGCTAAAAGAGGCACTAACAGCATTAAACAATGCAAAAATTCAAAAAACATTACTGCAGAAAGGAGTAGATTGGAAATTCAATCCACCATCAAGTTCTCATCATGGAGGAATATGGGAGCGTATAATTCGAATGGTGAGACAAATTCTTTGTACTGTTCTTCGACAACAAACACTGGACGATGAAACACTTCAAACTGTCCTGTGTGAAGCAGAAGCAATTTTGAATGATCGACCCATCTCTAAGTTATCCGATGATCCTAACGATCTGGAAGCTCTAACACCAAATCACATTCTGCTTATGAGGGGAAATCCTGCATTACCACCTGGTTTGTTTGAAAGGACTGACTTGTATGTCAGAAGAAGATGGAGACAGGTTCAATATATTGCAGACCTTTTCTGGAAAAGATGGATATGTGAATACTTACCTTTGTTGCAAGAACGACAAAAGTGGAATAAACAACGTAGAAATCTTACCCCTGGAGACATTGTAATTGTTGCCGATTCTACAGCTCCACGTGGCTCATGGCTTCTTGGAAAGGTCGTGGAAACTTACCCAGACAACAGAGATCTTGTTCGTTCAGTAAAGGTTCAAACCAAATATAATGTCATAAAGCGTCCAGTTAATAAGCTTTACCTTTTATTAGAAACAATGGACTAAATACACAACAGTTTATGTTTACTGTTTCTTTCTCCTGTGGTACAAATCATAAGTTTAAGGCTCCATTTGTATAAATATGTAATTGTTATGTCATTTATGTCATAATCAATTAAGGGGCTGGTGTGTAGGAGCCATTTATTGTCAAGTTTTCTTTTGGCCACTGGGTGGCAGTGTAACAAATGGTATAACAGTGGCTCCGGTGTAATGAGCCAGGTGTGCGTCGTTGGTGCATGGAAGCACACAGTTTTTTGACCGTACATCAGGGTAGCATGGGAAGGTATGAGTGATCGTGGTGTAATGTACATGTTATCATTGGACATTTGATTATAATTGGATTCAACCAAGTGTTACTGGAACACAGGAATAAAGCAGACATATCATTGCACCAAACAAAGAACGCATGGACTCTGTTTGTACGCGTTACAAGAACCTTTTTAACCACCAACGCGGCGGCTTACTGGAAAGCCGTTACAAACAGATTGACTAATTATTTACTACAAACTACACTATAGACAAGTTGTGAAAAGGTCAATAAACCACAACCTATAAGAGAGAGACAGAGAGCGAAATAAGGGTTAAAAAAGCTAAAGAGCATATAGTTGGTGTTTTGCTGACCCATACCTGAATTTTGCTTAGGGCCCCCGAATCACAAAGTCCACCCCTGGTTGTTACTTACAGAGAATGACAACAACCCTTCTGCACCAGGCATGGCTCGCAAGTCCAGTACGTAAAACTGAACGACAGTGTGAGGGGTAGACCATCCTGCCACCGCACAGATCTCTTTCAAGGAGACCCCTGACAGTAGAGTCTTACACAACGCAAGCAAAATCTTGGTTTTGATCATAAGCATATGATCCAAGATCTCCTCTATGGGCTCAAAGGGTGGCCCACAGAGGTACTGCAATACCTGGATAACCAATAACTGGATTCTGCTGGTGTTCTCTACACCAAGAAGTAAAAAGTTTTCACTTCAGGGCATACAATTTCCTTGTAGATGGAGCTCTGGAATGGAGAAAGGTCTCCACAACCTCAGTTGAAAGACTAGAAGCTACAAACTGTGCCCCCTCAGAGGCCACACCCACAGCTTCCACAACTCTGAGTGCACTATGGTACCCTTTGCCTGCAAGAGGAGGTCCCTTCTGACTGCAATCTCCCATGGGGAGCCGTCTTGAAGAGACATCAGGTCCAAGAACCATACTCGGCCCGGCCAGAACAGCGCTACAAGTAGTAGTCAAGTCAAGTCACCTTTATTTATATAGTGCTTTCAACAATACAGATTGTAGCAAAGCACTGAACATAATCAAATAGAACAGCAGAGTAATGGTAATGTATAATGACGAGAATTAAACTTTATTTATCAAATGCAGAGATTGTCTCTGTTGTCAAGACGACGGTAATCACCGAGGAACCAAAACCCCATCCATGAGAGAATGGGGGAATGGGGGAATGGGGTTCTGATGAAGGTCATCTCTTTGTGTTGGTACACCGTCTGATCTGGATACGGACTGAGGAACAGAATAAAAGAGAGACAGACTAATATTAGCGTAGAGGCCATTCTGTTTAATTCAGTTAATTGCTGTGGACACTCATCTCATATGGAGCTATCTCAAAGACTGAATCTGAGCATCTGACTCATCTCTGAATCAGACTCGGATCAGAGCAGATCACTGATGTCTGATGTTTGGCAGGTGATGGAGCCTAAGATCTCTCATACGTCAAAACAAACTAGGAAAATAAAATCAGATGTGGCACCATGGACATTTACAAATATGTTGTTGTATTTCTGAGAAGTGAGGAATATTACAGCAGATGAGAGCGCAGTTAGAACGTCTGATGATATCAAAGATCAAAGCAAACCATCAGTATATATGTGGACGAAGATCATATGTGCATCAGGATGGAGACTTGTTTCTAACCTGAGCTGAGGCACATAATCAATATGTATTAAAGGTGGAAACGGTAGTCTCATTAAAGATGATTTCAGTCATTATGAGGACTTTATGTTAGACAGTGCCAGTAAAAGCTCAAACACACACTGACGCTTTCACGAGTGTACAAACAGACTCGATGACTCTTGTGCTGTCGGTTTGATCCGTCGGAGATCAGAGCAGACTGCAGAAGGATTTCTGGCTCCCTGCAGTGAGAAGAACTTCACAAACGCTGAAGAAAGAGTCAGACCTGAGCTGGCTCGGGCTTCTTTGTCTCTCTGTTTTAGCAGATGTGTCTTTTCTTCTGTGATTGCATGACTGCAGGTTCAAGGAATAATTCATGAAAATCTTCACTGTGCTGGATGGGGTTAAACTTCAGGAAAATAGTGTTTACATGATGTACAGGGTCAGGCATTTATATGGATACACCTTAATAAAATGGCCACCATAGTCACCACCCATCTTGAAACGTTTCCCCCCTCATTTCATCTAGAATATACTAATGTGCCACAAACACGAAGATAATATCACCAACCATTAAGATTTATCCATATAAATGGCCCACCCTGTATATTAAAATATATGTACAGCAAACATTCCCAGAATCAGCTAAACGTTTATCATTTGAAAAATAAGAGCTACGTGTTATAAGTCATAAGTGCTTCCTTCTATTTCAGCTTTATTTATACACTCTATTAACACAGATTGAGTCAAAGCAGCTTTATTAAATTGAACAACAGGGTGTCAGTAATACAGGACAACAGTAAACACTCAATGTTCAGTTCAAGATTGAATGATATGAGACAAACAGAGAAGTGTCTCATCACTCCTGAGGCCAGTCTCACTGCTTTACACAGAGACGTATGATCGTGTATCGGTCAGATTAATTCAGCTAATAATCCATTGAGCGTCCATCTGTCAGTCAATCTGAACCACTATAACTTCCTCTTTCAGATTCTCATTAATGGTGTCTACTTCTGATGACCGTTCTTACATGTTATATCAGGTTTATCTGAATTGTACCTAACTGTGTTTATGCAGTGTGTGAGTGTGTGAGTGTTCGTGAGGATTCAGATGGCTATAATCTCAGGTGACAGACCGAGTCTCTGGTGAGGACATCGAGCTTTCTGATGTTGATCAATGATCCAGACCTCCCTGCTGGGTTCACTTCATTAGTATTTCACTAAAAAACAACAACTTCACTGATTTTCAAATGAGTAACTTCTGAAGGAACATAAAACATGAGGCTTGTGAACAAAAAGTACTTTTTCTGAGACCTAATTAAAAGAGATTTTATTATTCACTAGCTCTTAATGAAATCATTAGAGTCTGCTTTGATTCACAGCAGATGAAAAGAGAAGTAGAAAATAGAAAGGATATCACAGATAACACACACACAGATATATATTGTGTGTATAAGTTTGTTTTCCTCTTCTGTCGAACAGTTGTTGTGTCCTGGGTTGGCTCTCAGTCCTCCACAGCGTCTGTTTCTGACGGTCGCTCTGATTTAATGAGGTCCAGATCTCCTGATGTTCTCCTCTCAGTTATCAAGTCTCACGTCCAGAGACACTTCTTGCAAAACCGAGACACGTCTGTTTCTTATCTTTGTCTTTGGGAGCAAAGTTTCTCCTCCGGCGGCTGCTGCAGTGATTCTTGGGGTTTGAGAAAGTCCAGCTCCTGATGATCGTCAGGACAAGCGTCTGTCTGTTTCCCATCAGTGTTTAATGAAGGCTCTCCTGCTTAATAGATGACAGATGATGTGATGTATGAATGCTGAGCGCAGCTGTTTAATGAGCGACAGCTTCGTGAGGAACTCTGATGAGACGTCTGTAGACACTCGCTTCTGTTCTTGGGTTTACTGAGCATCTCTTGTTCTGCTGTAGAGAGTGTGTCTGCTCTTAATGTCTGAAGGTCACACAGCTTTACTATTCTAAGCATTTCAGGTTGTTTCAGAGTTTCATTTCGACTGAGCAGAAAGCCAGAGATGCTGATTATAGATCAAAATAGTGCTAACATTGGTGTGAAACGCATGAGCATCTGCTTTCATTATGAGACGCAGGCTTCAGACAAAATAACACCGTTTACTGCTGCTCCAGCATCGTTTAACAGTGACTCCTGTAAATGTGTTAAATAGAGAACATTCAGTACGTTCAGGAACTGATGTAATGTGAAGTGTCTCTACATGAAGCTGATGGGTCAGTAAGAAAAAGAAAAGTTGTTTGACATTCAGATGCTTTCTCTCACACACACACACACACACACTCGGGGGCTCCTCATCTGCGTGTCTCGATTCTCTTTCATCATTGGGTTCAGAGACGCTGGAGTGATTGTTACGTTTGATCAAAGTTCAGTCAGATGCCATAAGACTCGTCTGTTTTCCTACCACCACCGTCTGTGTTTCTTTACTGAGGACAAACAGAGAGAGAGACAGACAGAGAGAGAGACAGAGAGAGAGAGACGGAGAGAGAGACAGACAGAGAGAGATGGAGAGAGAGAGACGGAGAGAGAGAGACGGAGAGAGAGACAGACAGAGAGAGACGGAGGGAGAGACAGACAGAGAGAGACGGAGAGAGAGAGACAGACAGAGAGAGACGGAGAGAGAGAGACAGACAGAGAGAGACAGACAGAGAGAGACAGAGAGAGAGAGCGAGTTCTTTGGCGTGTTTCAGCGGGATCTCTTGTCATAGTTTGCTTCAGTAAACGCTGAATATCTGCGGGTCAGGAATAAAGCGCAGGACAGTCACTTACAAGCAGCCAACTGCATCCACAGAGTTCTTAATGATGCTGCCGGATCTTGGCAGTTTTAAACGTCTTCACAGTTGGTTTAACACATTCTAGAAATCACGCTGCCAAACTAGTGTGTGTGAGAGAGAGAGAGAGTGTGAAATATGTGCTCGTGACATTCCCAGTGATGATCTGATTTACACAATTAAACACTTCTGAGTCCACTAACAGATAGAAACGTGCCACTGGAGTGTGTGACCGTATGATCCGATGATATAAAGACACAGTGACGAGTTTATTACACACAATCATTACAGCAGGAGAACACATACTGATCTGTCTGTGTGTGTGTGTGTGTGTGTGTGAGTGTTTGTCTGTGTGTGTGTGTGTGTGTGAGTGTTTGTCTGTGGTTTGGTTTATATATTTTCTTTTGAGGAGTTAAACTTGAATACACACAGACTACTGGGGACTTTTTTTCATGGTGGGAACCCAAATTGAGGACTCTAGGAGTACAAAAGCTTTTAAATCATATAAAATGATTTTGTTTGAGAAAGTAAAAATGCAGAAAGTTTCCTTTAATAGTTAGGGTTAGATGGTATAGGACAATAGAAAATATGGTCTGTGTGTGTGTGTGTGTGTGTGTGTGTGTGTGCACCTGGTATTAATCACCTTATGGGGACCAATTGTCCCCACAAAGATAGGAATACCAGTAAATTTTTACTTGAGTTGAGTTTTTTTTAATCTAAAAATGCACACAGTTTCCTGTAAGGGGTAGGTGTAGGGTAGGGTGTGTGTATGTGTGTGTGTGTGTGTGTGAGAGAGAGAATCTCAGTGTCTCACATGTCTCAGAGTCGTTCTTTGATTCTCAGCGCTGACAGCGTCTCTAACGAGAATCCGGAACATTTCATATTCTGTTTTAAAACTAATTCTGCTCATAAGTCAGTCCTATTGGACTACCATCACATTTCTGACATCTGTGATATTATATATATGAGCCTTAAGAATTAATTAAACCAGTGATAGAAATAAATATGAGAAACACTGTGATTCTGTAATTGTGTGTGTGTGTGTGTGTGTGTGTGTGTGTGTGTGTGTTTCAGTCAGTCATTACTACAGTACTAAAGTCATGTTTAGTAGATCACTACAGATGCTTCACACTACTGTGCATCTGTCATTTGCAGTTCTAAGAATACAGTGCTGTTTATGGCATCATGAGATCAGGATATAAAGCTGTGTTTTTAGTGTGTTTGAGCTGCTGTTGTTCAGGAGGCACTTACTCTTTCTGTGTACTAATCTACATTTTATTCAGTTATAAGAGCCAGTGTAAGTAAGGTGCTGGTGTGTTTATATTCAGCACAATATGTATCTGAATATACTGCACACACACACACACACACACATACGGCGGCTGCAGCAGTGGCCGTATGATGAATTGTAGGTCAGGTAAAGTCTCCAGTGACCTTCAAGCTCTCTTTGTTCTATTTAGAGAAGTGTGTGTGTGTGTGTGTGTGTGTGGACGAGATTTGTTGTAATCTCTTCTGTGGTCTACAGTAACGCAGCTGGTCTGCAGCAGGGCAGATGTCAAACTTTAAACTCCATTACAGAAACACAAACTGACAGCCACAAGATTTCAAATGCTGATATCTGACTGTGAGTGTTTACACACACTTTCTACAGTCTCCTTCAGCTTAGACGCAAAGGTCTGATTACCATCACACAGCCAGAGTGCAACTGTGTGTGTGTGTGTGTGTGTGTGTGGTTTATGAGGACACAAATGTGTATAATGACAGGTATTACAATATGAAGGTGATTTATGAGGATATCTTTACGAGGATTTAAAGTCCTCGTAATTCAAAAGGTTTAAAACACTTATTAAATGGTGTTTATTTGAGAATGTAGAAGTGTGTGTGTTTCCTGTAAGGGGTAGGTTTAGGTGTAGGGTCA
>JAUCMT010000037.1:70786-84675 GCA_032357475.1 Enteromius thamalakanensis
GAAAGGATCCAGCGAGAGATCCAGCGAGATGTCGCGTAGAAGATTACGTCACCGCAAGCTCGTGCAGCATCGCTATAACCAGGTACAACTTTTACACAGTGGAAAACCAAACAGAGCCGAGGCGAGACGAGCTGGTACTATGTAGTGGAAAAGCGCCACTAGATTCCTACATCATCTGAAGAACATGTTTACATGCACTCGAATACCCTCCCTCGCTCTGTGCGAACCCTAACGCTCTCGGAACGTTGGTTAAGGTTCTCCCAAGCTTTTGAACGTTCTTCCAGAAACGCTAATAGAATGTTAAAAATCTTTAAGAACGTTCTTAAAACTTTAGCACATTTGTTTTATAGGCTACTCTGTTCCTGGAGCGTTTTATTTCCACGAAACGAGTTGGACGAGTCGGTTTTTGAAATGTTCGAATGTTTAAAGAACATTTAAAAGTAACACCGCCATGACGTTTGCAACACGATTAAATAGAAAGAAGAATAACGTTTCCAAACATTAAAAAAACGCATGTTCATTACATGATGGAAACGTTTAGTTTCTTGGTGTTCTTGTCGTTGGATGTTCATTGAATATTTTTTTAAATGAATTACTTGTTTCAGAACGCTCATTTAAAACTACAGCAAGTGTTGCCGTAACGGTTTAAAAATGATACAATGCAAAGTTCCGATAACCTTCAGAAATAATCTTCTTAAACGTAACGTTACTAAAACATATTTTTGTTGATATCATCACAGTGCCTTTTTTCCAGTTCTGAACTTGCCGTGTGTTGTTTGGAATACATAAATATAGCCTGCGTGTTAATGAATGAGTTTAGCGTTCATATAAACTTCACGGACTGGATTCACTCACGTTGACAAAACTGAGTGCATGTAAACAGACCTGGATGACGGCTATGGGACGTGCTAAAGTATGCGGGCTAGGTGATGCTGATGGGTAACTCAACGCCACTAAAAACTAGACGGAAGATGCTGAGAGAAGGTCCGGTCTGGTCTGGTCTGGTCCGGTCTGGGTGTTGAGGTTTGCAGTGGTGATCAGGGTTTCTCTTCTTCTGCGCCTCCGGAGAGATTCATCAGACTACTGCCAGCCGTCATCTACACACGGTCAGAAACATGCAGCTGTTACACCTCTGTCTTTTCTAACACTTTTAATCAGCTACATGTAATTTATTTACAAAAATGTATATATGAGATTGTTACCTTGGAGATGATCCACCTGTAACAGAGGAAATGAGACACAATGTATCAGCGGAAGGTAATGATGGTATGCCGTGTGTGTGTGTGATTTACCTCAGCCTCCGCTGCTGTGCTATTGTGTGTGTTTTGTGATTCAGCAGCATCTTCGACCTCACACGCCATGTTAGTGTCCATCACAGCATCGTCCTGCTCACACACACATTTACACAACAGTCAAGTCTCTTCTGCTCTCCAGGGCTGCATTTATTTAAACAAAACTTTTACAACGTAAAATATCTTTCTTCCACGTTAACGTGTGATGTATTTCTGTGATGTTCAGCATCATTACTCCAGTCTTCAGTGTCACATGATCTTCAGAAATCAGATTAATATACTGATTAACTCCATTTCTGATTATTATCAGTGTTGGAAACCAGTTTGCTGCTCAATATTTCTGTAGAAACCGTGATGTATTTTACTTCGCAGGATTCACAAAGCATTTATATGAAATCTTTGGTAATATTATGTCTTCAGTGGCACTTTTGATAAATTGAATGCATCCTTGAATAAAAGTACTGATGTGTATATATATCCTGTGCACAGATGTGTGTGTGTCCTCACCTGCACCCACGGGTGTTCCAGCACCTCATCAGCCGTGTAACGAGCACCAACATTCACTTGCAACATCTTACCAATCAAATCCTGCAAAAGACAAATCAGATTCCTTCTGAAGCTTGATTTGGCCATGAAAGAAAAGTAATTGTGAGCTTTTTTTCCTCAGAACGCAGAACTAAGACACAGGTAATGGCACAATCTGATCCGCTCCAAATTCCACGTTTACGTTGCAAAGAGTCTGAACTGAAGGACAGTAACTCGCTTTCCTCTAGCATCCTGTGCTTCAGCAGTGTGTGCTGTGTGTGAGAGGCTCACTTTAGCAGACAGGCTGATGTTGTCCCAGTACGGCGAGGGAAACTCCAGTCTGCCCAGTAAGATCTGCTCAAACAGCTCCTCCTGCTGGTTCCTCTCGCTGCGGAACGGAGGAAAACCACACAGCAAGATGTATGTGATCACACCCGCCGCCCAGATGTCCACCTTCAGCCCGTACCTGCAGCACACCACATAACACACTTTACAGCAGACCTTTGATTTGGACAAAACCCTGAAAGTGTATTTTATGGTTTTATTTACAACTTGTTTTCGTTCAACTGAGTCCAGTAAGAGTTGGTCTGGAGATATATTCTGACGCTTACTTGATCAAAGCAGCTGAAGAACAACTCTACTGGAGAGACACGGGACAGAAGACATGCAGTGGATTGAGTGGAAGTGATTTAGAGCTGTAGAGATGAGAGTTACCCGCTCTCTTTGATGATCTCCGGTGCGACGTAAGTCGGTGTCCCACAGACGGTGTACAGCGGTCCCTCCACCACCGTCGCAAGACCAAAGTCACCCAGCTTCAGAGACTTTGTGCCATCGGGATACTCACACACCTGCACACACACACACACACGTTTATACACTGTACGAAAGTGGGAGTGTTTGTGTTGAGTGTGTGTGTGTATACCAGCAGGTTCTCAGGTTTGATGTCTCTGTGTACGATGTTCATTCTGTGCAGGTATCGCAGCGCTCCGGTCAGGTTGAAGAGCATGGCGCTGGCGTCTCTCTCTGTGTACTTCGTGGAGGAAGTGATGGCATCAAACAGATCGCCGCCCTGCAGAAAACACACAACGCTGTCACACACTGCTGATACTGGGACTGCTGTGTGTGTGTGTGTGTGTGTGTGTGACTGACCTTCACCAGCTCCATCACCAGGTACAGCTCAGTGGGCGTGTCCAGCTCCTCTATTAGCATAATGATGCTGGGGTGATGAACCCTGCGCAGGATGGCCACCTCGTTTGCTATCAGGTGCTCCTGTCAAGAGCGCAAGATTGGAGTTAGATTTATCAACTGTGTTGCCAAGTCAGCAGTTTTCAAGCAGAATTGGGCTACTTTAACACTGTTACTGTGGGTTGTTTTTCAAGTTTGTGGTTGTAAGTGATCCCAATAATGTGATGTTTACCCTACAATATAAATTTTACAAGGGGAACTCCTCCAAATACTGTGAATTTTACCCCTTAATCGTGATTTTTAACGGGGCATGACTGGACTAGTTTTGAGTAGCAATTGGGCTGCATTTGTTGTAAAAAACCTGGCAACCCTGTTTATCATAGTTAACTAAAACCATAAAATAAATTGTTCCTTAAAATAAAATAAATATTAACAGACATGAAATAAAATATAAAAAACTTTATTTTTAATAGTAGCTACTATTTTTTTTGTTTAATTTGTAAAAAAAAATTAACAAAAAATCAAAATACACAAAAAAAAATATTTTTATTTCAGCTACATTTTGTGTAGTTATACATACTAAAATAACTAAACAAATAAATAAACGTTAATATAAAATAGATAAAAGGTTAGAACATGTTCACTTTTTATTTCTCTCAATTAAAAAATTAAATACATTTTAATTAAATGAAATAAAACTAATAAATTATCTAAAAAAAATTATAAATTACTAAAACTCTTTCTAATAGTATATCAATATGATTACATTCCTGTCTGCAGCTCGAGCTCATCTATATGCTAGTGTCTAAAAATATAATAAATATCAAAAATATATTATTTTAGAATAATAGCTCTATCACATTTATTTCCAGCTCTTTATACAGATTGTTTCAAGGCAGCTTTGAATTAATAAACAGGAGAATAATGTTAATATTGCTGAATTTATTGATGTAATTTTTTCAGCTGTAAGGCAGCTCTACAGAAGACAGTCGTTATACAGATCAACTCATTAAAGTGAACTTTAATGTAAACTGAAGGCTACTGTTAATTAAATAAGTGCATCATTTCCTATTTTATCAGATGATGATCTCAGAGGATCCTTAACACATGACTGGAATGAAGAAAGAGGGGAAGTCTTCAGACAGCAGAAGAGCTGATGAGCTTATTTTACGTACCTTGCCGCTGCATTTGGCCTTGTCAATGATCTTCAGTGCGTATTCCTGTCCTGTAGACCTGAGAGCAGCACACACGACATACAGTAGATAACACATACCACATCTGCTGTAGGACAATACCACATACAGTCTGTACAGTAGAAACACCATTACACCTATGAAGAGAGACACCCCAGAACACATGAGTGTGTGTGTGTGTGTGTGTGTGTGTGACTGTGGGTTTGTATGTGTCCTTGTCCTCTGGGTTTGTTTTCTTGAAGCAAACAGTTTAGATTGAAAAAAAAAAATGTAACCCATGAGCAAATAAACGTCACTAAACAAGCGTTTCTTTATCAGCACTGGAGTGATGACATCATTTCATTATCGAAACTGAAATCCAAATGTTAGTCTGAATAAGAGTGAAGAGCCGCTTGTAATTCTCTCAGTGCTTCTTACATCCGTACGAGTGTTTGTGTGTCCGTCCCACCATGCATCTATCAGAGCCGCGGTGACCTTCGAGTGTTTCTCTCCGCCGCTCGCGTTCGTTGTTGTTTGACACGTTTGTTTGTAATCAAATGAAGCCGTGCTGGTCAGATATTGAATTAGAGCGGCAGATGGATCTGAATACAGCAGCGCTGACCTCTCGCAGTATTTTAGTCTCTGTGAGTCTGGAGCGGAGCTTCTGCTGCAGAAACACACACACAGGCCTGATAACACCAAACACGCTGCTTTATCTCTCGCTTCTGCACACATTTGCACATTTATTGAACGTATCTCTGCTGACCAAAGCCCTAATTTTTAAGTGGGTCTTAACTGCTTTCAGATAATCAGGTTAAGCAGGTTATTCTGGCAGGTAGATCAACTTTACCAGACAGAACTGCTGATTTACAGTTTTTTAAATCTCTAAGACGTATTTCCCAGTACTTGGGTCATTTTTTCAAATCTGAGAACCAAAACACTTCATACTGTAGTGATGAGTCAGAGGCGGTAGGATTTAATCGTAATCCAACAGACAGGGTCAAAACAACGGCAGACAGGACAATGAAGGATAGACAAGATCAGATCGTAAACAGGCAGAATCGTCAGGGCAGGCGGCAAGAATCATAATCCAGAAAACAGTCCAAAAATTGTTTTTGATTAATATATAAATAATTGATTTTTTTATATTATAATTGTTATAATCTTTGCGATGTCCTTCTGAAGACCCAGGTTTATAAAGGGGAGGTAATGTGCTCCACCTGTAGGGGAACTCGGGGAATGTACGTGGGTCAAATGAGTCCAGTTAGTATTCAGGTTCTTAAGAAACACGATCCCTCATTAAACAGTGAGCTGAACGCAGGGTGTCTTCTTCTTTATAGAGCAGGAACATTCGGATCGAGGCATTAGCCATAACCCTAATCAAATTAAAAGACTATGTGTTGAGTTTTAAGAGTACTTCAGGTTTTTTGTATTTCTTTGTCTAGAAAACGGATCAGTTTTATGTTGTATATGTGTTGAACTTAAGTTGATCAGGACTGTGAAGAGTTTAGCTGTGTTTGTGAGAAAAGAGTTCATGTCAAATCTATTTTGGGCCAAAGCGATGATAAATGATCCCCTGCGTATCCACACAGAACCTGTTGTTCTCACAGTCTGAAGAGTTTTAATAAAGCTCAGCCCAGTGTTGAGTCCAGTGACTGTCCAAGACTGGTCAGCAGCGGCTCTGAACCACCGTTAGATTCGTTCTCATCTTCTGCTGCAACCGATGCAGAAAATGTTCATCTAAAAAGCGATTCATGATGTTCAGGCAGTACAGGTGCTCTTCACATTTATTTTGAAGTTCGTCCTTCCAAAGACAGTCCTTATCTAGGAAGAGTTTAGTTTGAAGGTGGACTGTACTGTATGTGTGGTTAGGATATTCTCATCTGAATCACAGACAGGAGCTGCTGATAAACATGATGAATCTTCTGCGTCTGCTCCAGCACTTTCAGGCGTGCAACTCTTTCTAAATTCATTTAAATGTTTTACTGTAGCTCATGCTGCCGTCTGATGCCTTTCTGAGCAGCGAGACTTCAGAAGACCGGAGATAAATCACAGCTGGCTCCTGAGCCAGAAAACTTTCTGTTTGTCCTGATTCTTCCTCGCACTGGAAGCAGAGAAATTTGAGATGGCCATTAAAGGAGCGAGTGCGGCTGTGATATATGCTATAGGAATGATGTCACCATCATTAGCCTGATGCTAAATGACTTCCAGACGTCCCTTCGGTCGCTCCGTCGCTAAATATCGTGACATTCGCGCTGTTTAAACACTGGCATGCTGTCGTCCATGTCGACGAATCTAACAATCCCAGCCCTGGCATTAGCATACATTAGACTGAGTCTCTTTTAATGCAGACTCTGGCAGTAAACCACACAAACGCTGAAGTTATTACTGCAGTTCTTGCACCTTGAGGCGAGAGCAGTGCATGCTGAAGGAAGCGGTTCAGCGGGGAGTGTTTTAGGAATAATTATACACGGCTTGAATTATTCAGTTCTAGGAAAGACCTGGAAAATGAACTCCACACGGTCTCATTTTCTTGCCACAAAGATTTTGTTGAACTGGATTTTCATGAGTCTCTAAAGTACTGGAACTGAGTGCATATTTAGATGCATGTAATAAAGTTAGCAAGATGGAAGACGGCCCTGAATCTTTGAGGAGCTCCTCTCTCTCACACACACTAATCTAAACACACAAACACACTCACACTCCTGTGCACACTCAGACATGACAGGAGCGTAAAAACACTGTCCAGAAGGATTTGAGGTATTCTGTCAGAGCAATGGAGCGTCACACACACATTTTATTTGTCCACCTGGATGTTTTCCACCACACGACTTGAAGGAGTCGTGTTGTTTCAGGAGGAACTCAGTGATAGCGTTGGTTTAGCACTCGATTCTCTAAACGAATTATGCAAATCAGGTAGCAGTACAAAGAAGCCTAGAAAGTTAGTGCAGAATACATTTTCCCAAACTCTCCGGCTGAGAAAAACATCATGTGCTTGTAGGTATGGTCTGAATTTGTTTGTTTTTTAGGGAATGTTGGATTGAGTGTCCCAAAAACAAATTCTATTATTCTGTTATAGAGTCATTATCCGACCAGATAAAAATATTTTGCCATCTTGTTTATCAGAAACTATGGTGTCTCTCTCTTTCACACACACGGGTGTCACAGAGAGGCAGGCAGGAGTGTGTCTGAGTAGCTGTTTATTTGTGTCTCATGTACACACACACACACACACACATGCAGTGCTGGTCTCATTATTTGTGAAGCTGTGCACTTGTGTTAAACTGTGTGTGTGAGGCAGCAGCTCTACTCTAATTGGCCTCACACACACACACCAAGCTGCTGGTCATATTGAATGTCAATCATGCGGCACTACGCTAACACATTCAGCACTCATCCATGAGCTCTTCACACACACACTTTATCCGCCATTTACCTTTGACCCTGTTTGCTGAATACAGCCTGCAGTGTGATGCTATTCATCCTCACACCTGCACTGTGTGTGTGTGTGTGTGCAACCATTCTTTCCTTCAAAATTCTTCACTAGTGAGGGATGTTTTTCTGTAAGATGTAGGTTTAGGTGTATGGTTGCAGTAATGTGTGTGACGTACAGTTGTACAGTATAAACACCATTAAACCTATAGAGAATCCCCAGAAAACATGGAGACACAACATGTGTGTGTGTGTAGCTCTGCATGATTATGACAAAAATTATCATTTGATTATTTGCTTGAAATTGTAATTAATTACGAATATTTTATCTTTTTTATGATTAACAATTGTTTGAAGCAACTTCATATTTTTAAATGAATATAAACCGGTCAGATTTTTCCCGGTGGATGCCCCACTGGCCCCAGACTCCAGGTGACTTAATAGATAATAGCCTACGTTTAAAGCACATTTTAGTTCATATTCATGGTGTACGTACCAAAAAGAGCACAGTTGATCTTACATTTATCTTAAGAAGTGCTAAAGAATCATTTTTAGTTTATTAAGCCCAGAAAGTGTCCGTGAAAATATAGCACTTTAAGTACATTAATAAAGTTTAGCCTACTTTTTAACTTGGGAGTGAAATGATTAAGAGCAATAGCCTATACTCCATCAGGACAGAGAAAAATATGACATAATTGTGAATTAGCATGAGTATGTGGAGTATTTTAAACTGTGGCACCTGCTTAAATTATTAAAATGATTCGCATCTGTTTGTGGATTCGGTGGAGCGGGATTTTAATGGAGAAATAAATTCTCCTTTACACGAGTTAATGTAAGAAAACCTGAGGAGAAACGATGAATAAAGTGAATCTCGTTAAGTTAAGCTTTGTTTCGTGTTTTGGGTTAGTCTGTTATCGTTATGGAACAGCAGAAGCCTGTGACGCGATGCGTCCGCATTCAGGTGCGTTTAGCCGCGCGCTTCGCGCTCTTTTGTGAGACCCACAGAAAGGCGGCAAGCGCGAACACAGACCGGGCTGTTGTCGTGACAACCGATAACGGGACTCTCGTGAAGGGGGCAGCAGAGCGCTAGTGTAGCGAGTGAGTGTGTGTGTGTGTGTGTGTGTGTGTGAGTGAGAGAGCGAGAGTGCGTGTGTGTGTGGAGTCGGAGCACGGCAGCAGCGCGCCTCCGGTTCATCTCTCCGCTGTTTCCCGCGGATCTCTCGCGCTCTTCATCTGTTCACTGTGTTTCTCTGTGGATTTTCTCTGGAGATGTTTGTGTGGAGACGCACCTCGTTTCGTCAGCTGCAGGCTTGTTTTTTCCGACTGCTATGTTTTATTCCCACAGGATTCCCGGTGATCAGCGTGGACAGCCAGAGATCCACCGACAACATCACCATCAGGCAGGGAGACACGGCCGTGATCCGGTAAGACGACAACTTTCCTTCCTAAACTAACTCCCGTTATCATCGAACTCTCGCGCCTGCTCTTCATCCTTCAGCCTCCTCCTCATCATCAGCACCGCATTACCGCGTCCGTTACCCGTTCATCGGTAACACCGGGCTAATCCAATTAGAAGAACGATCAGATCGCGCTTCTCTAAGCAGATTAATCACGGCCGTCCGATTAAACTCACACCGATCTCGCGTCTGATTTGCATAAAACTGTTTCCCTACGAAAGATGTGTTTGGAAGTTAATATGCTGAAGTTCGCTCGGTTTTCTCCCGGTGGTTGTACAGTAAGTGTGTGTTCTTCTGATGCAGGGTTTGTAGATTCATCTGCTCCATCAGAAGTTCATCAGAAGCTCTCAGGAGCAGACTCGTGTCGGTTCAGAGAGAGAGTTTGATGTTCAGGGTTTCTCACCTGACCTCATCTTCACCTTTTGTTTGTCCTTTGATCAGATTATTAACATCAGACGATTAACCAGCATTTTCTAAATCATCTTTACAGCAGAAACCTGTTCAGATTCATCAGAAGCGCTCACACACACACACACACTGATTCAGCTCTGATGCTGAGTGGCTGTGAAGTGCAGCGGTGTCTGTGTGTTTAATATTATAGGTGCTTTGTGAATACCGGCTCAAACCAGCACATGCTTAGCTTTAACGCTTGGTTTCAGTGTGAATGCTGACACACACTCTTTATCTCCTCTCCTTCATGAATCGGTGTGTGTTGTGGCTGGAAGCGCAGCAGGGCTTGGGTTGTGTTTGAGTGTTCAGAGACTCTTGAGCGTGTTGATGTGCTCGTCGATAGATGCTTCTGCTTCAGGAGATTGTTTGCGCTGGACAGAGCCCCAAACCGTTTATAAGGCCGTTGGGGTTGTATTTTCTTTCAGCTCGTGTAGTTCTGCTCGTGGTTCTGAGGATCAATGCTCGTCTAACATCTGCTGAGTCTTCTGCAAAGCAGCATCTGCACCAAAATACTGTTGGGATCATTAGTTTTAACATCAACTACAAAAGATCAGGGTTGCTTCAACCTAATCAGTGTATAAAACCAAATGTATTTCAGTTCTCGTAGCTGTAAAGATGAATACACTCAAATGATTTGAAATACATTTATTTGATGCTAAGTATACTACAAACAGATTGCCGTATTTATGTAATAAAATACAGTGCAATGATACTTTTGGTAGACTTAACCTCTGCTAAACTGGAACTAATTTTGTGCTTTGGAGTGCTGAAGGACAACTAAAGATATACTGAAGAATGATTGATTGTGCTGCTGCAGGGATAGTCTTTAGATATCCTGCATCCTGACTGTTATTATTAAAAGATAATGCAGTCCTCATCAACAGTGACATTAAAACACATTTTAAACTTAATATAAAGAGGTAGTAGTGTTAAAAAGCGGTAGGGTTGTTGTGCCTTTATGTCTGCAGCTGCTAGTATGTTCTAGAGTCAGAAACAGAGTGGTTTCTGGGTATTAATGAGCAGAAGTGATGGTTGAGATGAAGCTCCCTGTCCCCGTCTTAAGTGCTTTGTCACTGTTTAACCCATGAGCGCTCAAGCAAAGCTAGACCGAGAAATATTAGAAATTAATTTAATCATAGATGCAATGAAGCGCTAGAAAAATGAAAAAGGGAATAATGAAGTAACGCTGAAGTATTCATATGCTAGCTTAGCATGCAGAAATAACAGGACGTTTCACAATCAAGTTCCATCATCGTTCATTCACTCTAATGATGTAGGGTTTTCTTTCTTCTGTGAAATATTTTTCTGCATGATGAAAGAGGATTGTTTAGAGATGCGGATGTGAAAGCTCTTATCTGAATGTGTTTATCTCGTGGCTGTGCGGTGAACACGCGATGTTTGGATATGTCTGCGTCAGAATCGCATGTTTGTTTTGCGTGATAAAGTGTTCTATTATCTTCCTTCTTCTGTGGTCTTCCAGGGTTTATCGTTACGCCACTGTACCCATAATGCACCGCGGCCTCATTAGGAGCTCACCGTCCAAGCAATTAGCGTAGCTTTGCCTGTCTTCACAGACGAAGGAGCGAGCCCAAACAGGATGTGATTATCTGCAGCACTTCCTGTGAAGAGCTTGGTCCTTCAGGGCCACCAGGATTAATTAGCAAAGCTGTTTATCACGTTCCACCGACAATAGGACATACAGCGCTTTTTGTTTATGCCATTCTGCAAGTGTATTTGACAGATATCATGTTTACTGCTTATTAAATGATAGCAGCTATCTGGGGCATTGGCGTCTAATTTGCGACCCATAATGCTGGGCCTGTGATTTGCTGCTCTTTATATCTGAGGTGTGAAGTTCCCCTCCAGTGTTCAGGGCCATTTTCCCACAATGCTGTAATTTTAATTGGTTTTTAACACTCCTGGCAGCAGTGCTGGCTGCAGGCTGCGTCTCTGAACGAGAAGAGTCATTGTTGGTTTATTAAAACATCCTCTTCAGTGAAAGCAATACTCCGAGTCAATTATCACTTCTGTGACAATAACAGCACACATGTGCGCTATTTTAGAAAGAGAGTGTGGAGAGCTTGGTCCTGCCCCTGACTCGCGTGTTTTTAGCCGTTAGCCGTCGCTAGCATGGACACATTCTCCGAGACTGGCGTGTATTTCAGGCGATTAGCCTCAGAGAAGATCTCAGCAGCAACTAATGAATAAAATCAATTATAAACAATAATGAAAATAATCAACAACCAATCTGTGCATAGAAAACATCTATCAATCACTTTTACAGTGAATAATGCATTTCTGTGCACAAAACACACGTGACATCTATCACCGGACACAGCAGCTAACTACGAGAATGTCTTAAATCAAGAACCAATCAAACCTATATAGAGTGACACTTTATTTTAGGATGTAAAACTCGTCACGTCTTTAAATCCAAACACATTGTTTTCCATTTAATTACATTTATCCCAAATTATTGTGAATGTACATAATGACTTCATCCTTGGCTGAATGATTGTGAATTGTGTATTTCTCTTTCTATGGCTCTGATATATCCTGTGACTGGTATAATCACCTGAAATAGATCACACGTTCTCATTTCATTCAGTTTTTCTTTCTTTAGCTTCATTTAAGTCAAATGCTAACCCTCATTACAAAATCACACAAGATGAGCATTTCAGCAGGAAACATACACCAAAACCAAGAGATGTAATGCATTTCATGTAAGACACTATATACACTATGACAGTGCTCACAGCAAAGCAAACCAGCCGTACTCTTAGTGTTTACCAAATAGTGTTTATAATTAACTTATAACAAATTCATTGAATTTTTGGCACAGCAGTCTAAATGTCCTCACATTATTTACGGCTTCAATCTTGACGCGAATAAAAGCTAGTTGTTGTTTTTTCAGTGGGTGGATTTTGTAAGAAAGCTAGTGATCACAAGGCCTGCCCATTTAGATATGATTTGTCAATTTTTATGATATTTTAGATTACATTCCCGTTGGCTCTCTGTAATATCATGGCTAGACCACCAATCAAAGACGCTAACACTGGACTAATTAACTGGAGGAACCAGAGTTCAGATGAAGGCAGCTGGTTGTGTGTGTGCCGTGTTATTGATCATAATAATTAATAGCAGCAGTATTCTCTCTGACGAGTGGAGTAACTAGTGGTCAGATGAGGGCAGCTGGTCATGTGTGTTACTGGCGCTCCATTAGTCTGTGCTAGGATCAGGTGCGTGTCACGGATGCGGTGCAAAAAGCTCTTCCGCCTAATCCCAATCCACTTAATGTTTGACTACACGCATCTCCCCGGTCTTGCTGAAAGCCTGCCAGGTCCTGTATCATCTTCTGTTCCTGCGAGTGAAATGTGAGGCGTTCGCTGCTCGTTCTCAGACGCTGATGACGCTGCTCTGATCTGATGGTTTCTGCAGTACATGGACTTTCTGAGTGCTGTGAATTCAATACTGTGTAAAAACTGCTTCGCTCTAGAAGTCTGATCAATAATGAGTCAAGAAGGCAATGTTAGAAATCACAAATTACTGCTGGGTCATTAATCACGCTCCAAATCACATCAGCGATTTAGGTAATCCAGATCCTGTGTTTAAGTGAAGACGTTTATACTTTAACTCTTTCTATTAACATGCGTCTTTCCATTTGAACAACATATATATATATATATCTGTTATTGCAGAATGTGATTTTAAAATATACATACCCCAGTGTTTTTGTTACTATTATCCTCTTTATCAGAGATACATAAACCATCCGTGATTGATTAAAAGGGGAAAATCCACCGTCAGCATGAGCGTGACTATAACAATATAAATAAAAATACATATAGACAAACCTAGTGGCGTTTTTTGAAAAAACCTTTTCTATTGTTGAGTTACAGGCGTCAGCGGCACACAGAGCGCAGTGTTAGTGTTCGTGTGTGTTCTGTGCAGTGAGCGCCAGAGAAACAGGAAATCATTTACAAAACAGCGTTTCCGAGCGCCTGTCGCTCACAGGGATCGGTAGTTCCGCTTCAAACATGACCCGCTGTGCAGCCTTCAGGTGTGACACGAAGTTCGCTAAAGTATGTGGCAAAACTGCACACAGGGTAAATTCAAGAAGTTTTAGAAATTTATGTTTCAATTTGTATTTTTTGTTCGAGGCAAGAGAAGTGTCCTCACAAAATTAATATAAAATAATATAAATGAAGAGGTATAAATGCGCAAATCACTTGAAATTATTACGCGTCCAATAGCGTCACCATCAGACAGTTTTAGGTGGAGGCATCGTCTTTTAAAATAATGTTCATAGAGCCATACAAATACAATAACACTCATCAATGTACCGTTACTTACGTTAACCCGTGTATCATATGAAT
>JAUCMT010000037.1:155099-168778 GCA_032357475.1 Enteromius thamalakanensis
TATTTGATAATGTTCAGTGCTTTGCTACAATCTGTATTGTTAAAAGAGCTCTAGAAATAAAAGTGACTTGACTTGACCTGGGTATGTTTAGAGAACCACAGGATGCCAAAAATACTTTGTAAAAATTATTTGAAAGACATATTAGTGTCAAAAACTAAAAATATTTGTGGAAAATGTCGTTGATGAACATGAATATGTCCAACACTTCTGTATCTAAAAGTGAATCTTTATATAAAGAGGGAATTAGTTTGTTTTGACTGGAAACCTTACAGACAAAGCTGTTCTGATGTTGTTTTTTAAATATTTAGGTTTTATTAATTTGCATGCATTTAGAGAAATTTTTGTAAGTTTCGTTCATTTTCAAAAGGGTTAATATTTCTCAGATTTTATGTTGTTATAAATTTCATACAATAAAATTACTCATCATTTCAAAGAATTTCAAAGCTTCAAAATTCTAACCCTGCTATAAAGAAGCTTTTGTGGAACGGAGAGTTTCTACGGATGCTCAAGGCTCCACAGATGCTACTACAGAAGCTTTATCTTGAGGAGCGTAAGGACTTCCTGTTGATTCTTCAGATGCTGCTCGCACTGACGGTCTCAGAGCTCAAACTGAGTGTGTGTGTTTTTCTCACGCACCTTGTTTGTCTATTTGGTCTGTCTCCTGGCTCTCGGCGGCAGGCACATCGGCTTGTTTGGCTTCCTCCTTCTTCTCCTCCTCTTTCTTCTCCTCCTGTGCGTTTACATCATGGGTGGGGTTCTCTGCCGCCGTGTTCTCCGCCTCTTTCAGTTTCTCCGCCTCCTGTAGCTGCTCTGGGGCCTCCTCTTTAGCGGGCGTGTCTGAGGGGGCGGGGTCAGCAGCGGTGGTGGGCGGGGCTTCAGCAGCAGGTGAGTTAGGCTGCTCGGCTGGTTTACTCTCTTCGGCTGTTTCCGTGGAAACCTCGGCCGGTTTCTCCTCAGATGGAGAGACTCGCTCCTTCTTCTCCTCCTCCTCTGCCTCAGCGGACTCGTCCGGAACAGCGTCGTTCTCCTCGTCTTTCTCTCCATCCTTCATCTTTTTCCGGGTGATGTGTCCGCGGAAGCTGGCCTGGATCTTGGTGGCAGCCTTGTGGGCGTTCTCCTCAGGTTTGGTTCCATCCTGCTTGATCTCCTGATCGGCCTCTTCGTTCTTCTCAACCTGAGAGCAGAAACACAAGAGCATCAGTAATGTACGGCAAGTCACTCTGAACCAGATACAGAACTTACTAGATACTCCGTAGATAACTATTCTCCAGACTGTGGAAGCTGATGGAGACCAGATATTTGAGGGGAGTTTCATTTCTGGTTAAACTATCTCTACATAACTATGAAAGCTCTTTTGCTAGTTATATACTCAAAAACATATATATAATTATTAGTCCCCCATATAACACACAACGTTATAACCATCTATTGTTATTTTTGTATTCCATGAAACAGCCCTCTTTAGAAGCTTGCGTAGAAACAGCTGGACACACGGATCCAGAACAACTGACCATCCTTTTACATTTGACAGGTGATTTCTCAGAGCAGCTTAGAGTATTCTTCAGAGCCAGCAGCAGTTTCTCAGAGAGCTTGGTTAGTATGAGTGACATGCAGAGAAGTGAGAGGATATTTCAAAGAAACCCCAGTGAACTTCCCATCATACATCTGGACATACATCTGGACGGACTTTAATTGAATGAGCATTAGAGCTTTCAGACTGAGAGTGGTTTAATGAATCTCAGAAGGACATTGTTCTGCGTCTCAAGAGAAAACTCTTCAGTTCGTTTCTAAAAACCTGACTCTGAGGAGGTGAATGTTCATCTTTGATATGGAGTAATTATAATCACAGATGGATCTCTTCTCACATCTATCTGTGTTGGACAGACACGCACTGAATCATGTTTTCAGCCGAGACACATCCAGCTCAGGCCGAGATCACGTCTCTCAGGATCACGTCTGATCTGGACCAGCATCTAATATAATTCAACTTCATATCAGGAATAAATATCAGCATAACACAGCAAAGCACCTGTCAGGATGAGAAAGAGGAACGTCTGACCGGACGTATTTACCTTCTCCACCAGCGTCCAGGGAGGCTTTTGTCCAGCGAGGGTCTTTTACTTTAATACTGAAATGTGTCTAATGAAAAAAGCAAGCATAAAATGAAAAAATGTGTAAAAGTGACATATCATGCACGACAAACACATTCATAAATCCAACTTAAAATTACCTTGAAGCAGACGAACATTAAATCATAAATGCAAAATTAAAATCAAGTATATGGAAGCCAAAGTAATGACATAATGCAAGATGAAGCCATTTCATTTGGAAACACTTTTTCATTTATACATGCAATCTGCAAATGGACTGCAGAGAACGCTTTCATTTCTGTATATGTGTGAGGATTTATTCTGCTGATCACCCTCAGAACCTGCAGAACTCAAACACTTCTCCAGCTCTCAGACCCGTCCAGACCTTCATCTGTGGGATTTACTGAATGAGTGTCCAGTGCAGTTCAGCCACACATCTGCTGGAAGACCTGGAGCAGATCCACTCTACACCTGATGATGGCGCTGTGATGGTCAACAGGTGTGTGTGTCTCCCACACACACACACTCACAAATGTCTTTCTTGCTCACACACACACACACACACAGTCTCTCACACTCAAACAGGGCTCAACTGGACCTGTTGCTCAGGTACAATCACTGAACGCCCAGTGAAGAGTGTGTGTGTGTGTGTGTGTGTGTGTGTGTGTGTGTGTGAGAGAGATGTGAGTCATTCTCGTGAGTCACATTCACACCACAGATCATGACATCATCAGCTGACCTCTGAGGTGAAGCACATTAAATTAACATCAGAACGAAATTAACAATAGTCTGAAGTCTTTTATTAAAAAAGCGATTAACACAAAAACTCTGAACAGATGATCTTCAGAAGTGTTTGATTCATGAACAAGCCCTTAATGAATGATATTCCTGGCATCACTGTATTCTTCACAACACTAAATGAAGAGTGGACGGACCGCTCTCTTCTGTCAGGATGAAGAGGGTGTGTCCAGTCCAGAAGATGGACATTATCTGAAGACTCAATCAAGGCCTGATCATAACTCACGTTTATGAGGCCTTGACCGATGTCAGATCTTCACACATCATTTAATCTGAGCACCGCGGCGGCGGGAGCGTAACTGGGTTTTGGTAGCTGGGTTCAAAGGTCACAATAAAACAAAAGCCTAGAAGGCTCTGAAGTGACCGGCGGCAGACACAGAAGCAGAGCCTTCAGATCAGCTCAGAGACAATCTGGAGTCATTAGAGAAAATATTTCAGATTACCAGCAAACATTTGAGCATGTTACATAAAACACCTGCCTGTGTGGAACCTTCTCTCAGTAATCTTCAGAAATATGAAATTATGCGGGATACATCAGCAGAGTCTTGCAGCATTTGTGGAAGGGGCCACACCTTAAATCCACCCGCCCCCACGACACACACACACACACACAAAACCCACGACACACACAAACCCACGACAGACACACACACTATCACTAAACTCACGACACACACACGCACGCGAGACACGCCTGGAAATCTCCAGGACGCGGAGGTAATTCTCGTGCACTGACGCGCGCTCGCGCACATTCACTGTGACTGTATTCAGATAAAGACCAGAGCCTCTTCTGCAGGAGGACCACACCCTGCCTTCATCTTCCTCGGTCTTCAGCTCTCTCTCTCCGTGTGTGGCACTTCTGTGTCTCGCCTCAGACGCTCCGCGGATCTTAACGCTCGCGTCGCGCTCAATGGGGCGTGAGAACAAAAGAGACGTGGCGCGCACCAGCGGCGCGGATCTGTGTGACTCTGTAGGGCACACGCCTCTCGTCCACACCGCCATCCGTCGCTTCACGAGACGGTAAAGCCGCTGAATACCGGAGCCGTTCACCGGAGCCCCGCCCTGAGCGCCATCAAAGCTTCATTACACCCATCTCCCATCTCCAGAGAATCATTACTACTCCTGCGAGACATTAATATCAGTGTGCTGGTCTCCTCAGAGAGCCTCATCACTCGCACACTCACACACACACACCACACCCTTTACTCCTCTCACTCACACACACGCACACACACACTCCACTACTTCACTCACATAAAGAGCATCAGACTCCGATACACCTGACTGACAGGTACAGCACTAATGAGTGATGATCCTGTAATCAGATTCTAAACACAGCCTCCCCCTTCATCTTCATCATCATCATCTTTCAGCAGTAAAAGTGTGAAGAATCCAGATATTTACCGGCTTAGTTCTCCTGATACAGCACAGCATAGTCGTATCCTTTCAGCTCCTCGCTCTGCTTCTTCCGTTTCTCTCTCTTCTCTCTCTCTGTTCTCTCTCTCTCTCACACACCGGCTGTATCAACAGCTGATGACTCTGATGCTTAAACTCATCACAGTTGAGCCTCAGTCACACTGTCTGTCTGTCTGCGCTGCCACTGCCAACAATGAGAGTAATCCCACCCTATAAACCCCCCCTCACTCTCTCTCTCTCTCTTACACACACACTCACGCGCTGATGAACCCGTTGCGCCCGCGCACACACACACGCGCGCGCACACACGCGCGCATGCACGCGGCCCCGCCCTGATCGCGCTCAGAATGAATGACTGAAGAGCTGAACCGGTCCGGCTGCTCAAGGGTTAACAGAGCTCTGTGTGTGTGTGTGTGTGTGTGTGTGTGTGAAGGAACATTATTAGGCTGCCTGTGCTCTCAGAGCTCTGTTCGCATGGAAACAGCTCCGAATCGATGGCCGGGTGTGGACGGGCTCCTCTCGGGGCCAACCAGCCGGTCCCTCCGGGACTCTTTCAGCGCTGCGCTCTCGCCTCACGACGCTAGAACCTCTCCTTCTTCTTCTGCGTCTGTGAAGGTCAAACCACCCACACGTTCAAACCCTGCGCTCTGAAACACACGCACAAATCACGTTTATTTATATAGCACTTCACACTGAGTAGTTTCGCAGCAATAAAGCCAGAAACGGTGTTGTAAACGCATCAATTATGGACGAGAGAGAAACCCGTTAGCAGAGAAATCAATGGCAGAATCAATCAGGAAGGTCTGGCGATTCTTGGTTCGGTTGAACTGGAATCACAGCTGTATTTCTGCCTCTAAAGATCTGTCCCTCAAACTGACCTCTGTACAAGAGGTCAGAGGTCAGCATCCTGACGGCACAATCGTTGATGCTTTTGAAGAATCTTCCCAAATCCCCCGGACTCTCCATCTTCTGTGGAGCAGCAAGCAGTTATTCTGAGAAGAGTCTGACTGACGGTCAGTGGGCTCCGGTGGGGGGTGTCACTGAGGAAAGAAGCCGCTTGACTCGGATATTCATCAAAATAGAGAAAGGCAATCAGAACTTTAGTTTCATTCCAGTTTACAGAACCCTTGAGGATATAAGAGTGATGTACAGCTGAACACCACAAAGCCAGCGGATCTACTCTGTGGTGATATCACTGGAGCTGCTCTCATCAAACACTGTATTTGTGTTTTTATGCAGACACTGGTGTGTAGACAATATAGACATGTATGACGTGTGTATAACACACACCTACCCCCCCGCCTCTGAACCACTGTGAGTCAACTCAAACCCACTGAGACACGTTCAGGGCTTCTTCTGATGACAGGACAGGCTGGACACATCTTCTGCTGAAGCTCAGGACAAGCGGTCAGTCGCTGTCCATGTCCACTCACAGTCACTCTTTCTGAGGAAAGACCAGGAAACGGTCTGGACATCAGAACACAGAGATTTAGGCTTTGAGATCCGGTCTGTTTGGATGCGAGATGAAGCTCCTGCGTTTCCTTCATGAGAGAAGATGAAACACTCACAGACAGAAATCTAATAATCCTGGTCAATGACATTCATGCAGCGCTGCTTATACAGCAGCTCCTGTGACTTTACAAAGACAACATACACACACTACAGAGCATGTGTGTGTCCTCATGAATATTGATGAGCAGTGTGTGACGTGATGAAGGTGTGTGTTTGAGCTACAGGTGTAACAGTGCGTCAGTAACCAGTGCGACGGATCGTGAAACGCTTTCCTCTGAGACTTCACTGCATTTGCATTTTGCTGATTCGGATTTTGTGTGTGTGTGTGTGTGTGTGTGTGAGTACCTTCAGTCTGCATCAAACACCCTAAACGAACTGCACCTCCACCCCCGATCAGGCCGGCAACTGTTGCCAAGGCAACCACACGGAAACGGCATCCTCTGACTCCAGCTGACGGAGAAACTCCATCCATCTCTCCCTCTAGTGTGTGTGTGTGTGTGTGTGTGTGTTCACAAGACCCCACGGACGCTGCTGATGCTCCGTCTCCATGGCAACAGGCCAGAGCGACATCCAGAGCGGATGACTAACACACACACACACACACACACACGCATGCACACACGCACACACACACACAGAGGGCTGTAAGATATTGGTCAAAGCATCAGAACAGCTCCTCAGAACAGCTTCTCAAGCACTGAAGATCCTGGAGGATCAGGACGCTGTTCAGGAAAATGTCTTGAGAAAAATCAGAATTCATTAACGACACCAGCCGATGAAAATACAACCATTACCAGCATTCCTTTGATCGTCGTCATATTTCATGTGAACAGAAAGTGACATCATCATGATTATCTCAAAACACAAGACATGAATGAGACCAGACCTGTGCGTTTCATTTAAATGCTCTTTATTTATATTTGGTTTCTCTTGTTAATACTACAATATATTTGACCTTAAACATACAACAACAACTCAACCCTGTTCGGTGACTTACAAACCTCTGCATTCAGAGCCTTTATATAGAATCACCCTGCTGCTGTACAGCGCATGGAAATAAAAGATGTTGATCATATTTCAGCATTAACTGAAAGCTTTCTGGTTAATTAAACAGCTGAAATCAGCAGCGCCGCCAGCAATAAAGCCTCCAACCCCAGCACACACACTCCTCTACGATGGGTGTTACATGAGACACGGATCAAACAATGTCAAAAGTTCAGAATGTTAAACTTATATTTCATATTTAACTAAAAAAAAAAAAAATCTGTACAAGGATTTCTCCGGAGACTGAACGCCTGAGGAGATGCTGTATGTCCAAACGTCTTCAGGCTTGTTCCTGCTCCGCTTTAAAGTCATTTAAGTCATAGATTACAGTAACAGTCCATCATTTCCTGTCATAAATAATCATTTACCTCATCAGCACAATAATATCTGGGGGTTAGCAGACTTTATTCATGTAATAAGCACCTGCACACACACTCTAACATACACACTCTCTCTCACACACACACTCACACACTCTCTCTTGCTCACACACAAACAGCAACACACACTCTCTCTCATACACACACACACACACAGGAGTTGTTGGTCTAACACTGTGACTCAGTGAAGGTGTGTTCATGGGGTTTTTCATGCATCATGTAGTGGTCCTCGTATTCATAATCCTGAAATAAACAGCAGTCAGTTATTCCTATAGTGCTTTACACAAATAATTTAAAAGCAGCTTCACTAAAATAAAGAGGAAAATAACATTGTTAATATAATGTAACATGTTGTTAATATAACTAACAGAGTTTCAGGTGAAAAGCAGCTCTACAGAAGACAACAGTGAATAACAATCACTTCCAGAGGTACAAAACTATAATAAGAGAAATCATGGTGAAAAACTACATTTCCCATGATGCTGCGCAGAAAGATCCCACCAATCAGAGCTGCCTTGAAGAAAGTGCTTCAGGAGATATTTAGCTCCATCTACTTCCACAAATTAATCACGCCTCTCCTCAAATCTCTTAAATATTTGTACATATATGCATTTTATTTAAAAATAGTAACTTTATGTCTCTGTTACACAGACGGAGGTTTACCTTCCAGTAGCAGCAGCACAGAGATGGTTTCTGCTGGGTCTGGTCGTAGTAATACTCCTCCCTGTGAACAGACACACAATCATCACATCTGACCTCGCTCAGAACCTCTGGACTCCAGCTCATCAGGGTCTTACCCAGCGACCTCCTCGATGGGCGAGTGATGGGCGGACGAGCTCTTCTCAGACTCGGTCCAGCAGGGACACAGCATTCGAGCCAGCAGCACCAGCGTGATGATTCCTGACGGAGCCAGAACAAACACCAGCAGCACGGCCACATCCGTGAACATCAGCGTCAGCCCTGACGAAACACAGACGCTTCAGAACACTGAGGACTGGGTCATGGGGACACACACAGGTCAGAAGCACTGCATGACAGATTTATTCATATAGTTGTTATATATATTTAAATAACTGTTAAAGAAACACAGTTCAGTCGCTCACCCTCAGACCTTCCTACATCAGGATGAGTTTGTTTCTTCGGGAACAGATATGGTGAAATTAAGCATCATTTGTGAAGCCAAACAGTGTTTGAAAGATAAATAATATTTCTTCATTTCTTAAGATTTTCTGTTTGCCGTGGAGAACTTGTGTGTTTCTTGTGTGGCGTCCCTCAGGGCTCCATCTTGGGACCTATTTTCTTTTCTTTATATATATATACTTCCTCCAAGATCCATTTCAGGAAGTATGATATTTAGTTTCATTGCTATGAAGATGATACACAATTATATCTGCCACTGGAAAAACATCCCTATTCTACAGCGCCGCTCTTGTGTTGCCTTGAGGAAACTACAGCCCGGGTGGCAGTAAAGGTTTTTACATTTGGTAAGGATGAGACGGGAGTTATATTGTTTAGTCCCGGCTGCCAGAGTTAGGTGTTTAAAACCATGTGTGAAGCCCTCTGCAAAAATCTGGGTGTTTTACTGGATAATGATTTTAAACTGGATCAACTGATCAATTTATTAATTAAATCTTTTTTTTTTCAGTTAAGTCAACTCTCTAAGAATAAATATTTTCTGTCTTTTAAAGCTTTTGAAAGAATTATACTATATATAGTTATAGTTTTATTTCCTCCAGTCTGGACTGTAACGGTCTTCTCGTAGGCATTAGTCCGGTCTTCAGATGCTGCAGCTCATTGGCTAACAGGAACATGGAGGCGGGAACACATCTCTCTCATTTTGGCCTCTGTTTGTTTTAGAAAGGGTTTGAATCTTAAATGAAATGGTGTGGTCTCTACATCTCTCTCAGAGTTAACAGGGTCATATTCTCTGTTGAGGGGACTTTTCTTGTTAGTTGTCCCTGGTGTAAACCTGAAGAGCAGAGACTCTGGAGTTATCTTACATGTCAGGAAGGCACAAACACTTACTGTCTAGCTTCAAAACCTACTTTTATGGAATGGCATTTAACAGTGTGAGAGAGCTTTTATTGTAATTTCACATTATTTTATTTATTATTTATTTTTACTTTGTAATATCATTTGTGATCTTGTCATATTAATGCTTGTTGTTGTTTGTAAATAAACTTTGACTCATTCTGACGGCACCCATTCACTACAGAGCATCCCTTACTGAGACACATTTCTCCAAACCTGAAGAAACAAACTCACCTGGATCTTAAATTAACTCAGGGTGAGCACGTTTTCTTTTCTGGCTGAACTATTCCTTTAAAGCAGCTTCACAAGAATCAACAGGAATATTTTTCAGCTCAGTTTAGCTCAATTTATTTCCAAAGCCTGATTCTGAAGTAAGCGTGCAGACAGGTGCTGGCGCTCACTCTGTGGTGTGACGGTGAGGACGGTCTGGGCCGGCTGTCCGTGGACATCAGGAGGGTTGTGTACAGCGCAGGTGTACGTGCCGTTATCAGTGAGCGAGGCGTTTAGAAGCTGGATCGATGCTACGCCCCGCGACGGGCTGCCGACCCACTTCACACGACCCTTAAAATAATCCTCCTCCGACGGGTACGCTTGAGACAGGAAGTGAAAGATCTGCACAGAAACACAACAACAACCATTTATTATTTATATTCTGTAGATGATCAGAGACAGACCAGAAGCAGCAAATCCCTGTCAGACAGTAACGCATCATCTCTCTGAACACCTGAAACAAACTCGAGAATAAAGCTCTGTCTCTGGAGCAATACACAACCATATGCTCCGGATATGAAGTAAACATCTAGACATTGAAGATATTTAGTAGTACATTTCCTACGGTCTAAACGTCATGTTTGATTAGTAATATTCGTTGTTAAGAACTTCATTTGAAGGTGATTTTCTCAATATTGAGATGTTTTTTCTCCCTCAGACTCAGATTGTCTAATAGTTGTGTCTCAGACAGATCTTGTCCTCTCCTAACACACTCAGCGGAGAGAGGATTTCTTCACTGATTTTGTGCTCCAGGGAAATGAGAAGACATAAACTCACAAGGGTTCAGTGAATGAAAGCATCTGAATGAACTGATTGTGACAGAACTCGACGGTAAAGCGGCGTTCTCTTACACCAATCCATCCTGAAACCCATCCGTCCTTGTCTAGCACAGCTTCATCTATCACATCACAGTCTGCTGCTTCATCAGCTGCGGTCTGACCACAGAACACACATCCTGATCATCTGACTTCCTGCGGCCGAGGCTGACCAGTGAAAGGCTGAAGATCTACTCACCGTCTTGGCAGGGCCGCCGCTGATGGGTCTGAAGGTCCAGTCGATGGACATGAGGCTGGTGATGCTGCTGGAGGAGCTGAAGGAGCAGGTCAGGGTCACAGAGCCTCCTCTGACCACACTGACCTCTGCTGGAGCCGAGACTGAGATACAGCACACACTCCTCAACAGCACTGACACACAGAGACGGACACACACCTGCTTTAGTTTATACTTTACTACTTTATCAATCTCACCTGGGCCACTTACAGAAGCGCAGCATGGACATGACAACAAAACTCAATCTCACACACAACTATTCACACACGCACTGAACACTCGATGTTTGCTAGAGATGTGCTGGGCGGTGTATTCCGGTATATACCGCACGATATATTATAGGCATCTGATCAGTAAAGCCGGTTCTTTGATTAGCACTAAATCTCCGTCAGCTGTATTTAGAAGGAATACGTGTTGAATCACCAGCGAAAGTCAACGCGCAGCGTGTCAGCGATCTACGGCTCTGTGTATAAGCTAGCGCTTTTTTTCTTAATACAGCTGACGGAGATTTAGCGCTAATCAAAGAACCGGCTTTACTGATCAGATGCGTATAATATATCATGCGTTATATACCGCCCAGACCTAGTAAAATAGGCTTAAAAGTATATCACCGTAATTACTGTGATAACGATATCAATGATTCAGAGTATTCTCTTTCATATTTGTACCTGAAACAGTGAGTCGTAAGCATTAATGAGTACACACACAGAGTTATGATTGTTTAGGTCATACTGGAAGACAGGGGGCGCTCTTGAGCAGAAACTACACACATGCGTCACAGAAGTTATAGCACTAATGATGAAAGCCATTATATAATACCATAAAACAGCATGATTTCTGCCTCAGTCTGTGATATAAAACCACGTCTAATCACAAAAACTTATTTTAAATACTGAACTAAGTTGGAGAAAAGCATGTCAATAAATTCTATCTTTTCTGGACTACAAAAATAAAACAGTGCCAGACTGTAGAAGAAGCTCGGTGTTTAGTGATTAACCTTGCACTGAATAGCTCAACAATCACACATTATTATTATCCCACATTATTACTGCAGGAAGACTCCTTCTTATCACGGGAGACTTACTTAACAGTGTATCACAAATGATAAGATATCACCCATCCCTACACACACTTATAGCACACACACACTCTCACAGCACACACAGCACACACACACTCTTGCACCACACACACACTCTCGCAGCACACACACACACACACACACACACTCATTGCACATGTGCTGCTGTAAGGTTTGTGCTGTTGATTAGTTGCATCAGTCTCAGTGTAGTTTACTAGCTTATTCTGTTTAGTTGTAAGCGCTGCAGCAGATAAAGCAGATATCTGTCATATCTGATATTCAGTTCCCTTGAACAATAATAATCATAAACTGCTAATTCAACTCTGATACCATATCAAACACTAGAGCTGTTAACGACTGAACACAATCACACAGGTCACTAGACGGACTAGACTCAGTTACATAACACCGGCTAACTGCACTAACACATCCACTATGTCAAGACTGTGTCTTCATAACTATTCTGACCAACCAGCAGCTAGCCAAGGAATAATCATACTATCTGGATTTTAATAAAACAACCTATATATTTATATATATATATTATGCAGTACTATACAAACTTCTAAGACTAAGTGTTTATGAATCTGGACAGTATGAGCATAACCTGTGCCCAGAAACACTGATGACTGAAGATCCAGTAAATAAAACAGCATCAGAGCTCCAGATCATCTGATGACGTCACTTCTGGGACGAGCCGTGATTTCAGAGATTGACGTCACACACCTGCTCATCTCTCACATCATCTAAACTCTAATACATGTGTGTAAAGAGTCTTTACATTCATATATGACCTTCGGTATGACATTCAGTGTAAAACCTAGTGATGTTCGAACAAGCCGTCACAAATATCAGAAATGACATATTACTGCAGTCAGGCCAGCTTTGAAAAACTTCTACGTTATGTTGTGGTGCGCGCTTTTACTAGGCGTTACGGTAATAGCGTGTAACCGCAGAGGGAGCGCGAGCGATCTGTCAGTGACTGAACGAGTGAATGCCTTTAGAAACGGCCTGACATGAATTAAAAAATAATTATATTTTAACAACTGTCTGATAACGTAAAAAGTAATTTGATGAATAATAATAAATTCCAAGTGGAAAAAACTGTCTGATGATAAATTAAAAAAAAAACGCTTTAAACGCTTACAAATGACCATTTTTATCCATACATTCACATAGATATAAAAATAACACTCCCTGTTCTCACAAAAAAACTAATTCATTTTAGATTAACATTACACCTCTCCAGGGTCTCATTCCCACAATGACAGGACTGTCAGGAAAGGAAGGAAAGGATGTGGCATGGGGCCAGGTATGGAATTTGTGCTCTGCGTTTAACCCATCCAAGTCAACACACACACACACACTGAACACACACACACCGGAGCAGTGGGCAGTGCTGCAGCGCCCGGGGAGCAGTTGGGGGATCGGTGCCTGGCTCCAGGGTCTCACCTCAGGCTTGACAATCCCTGCCGGACTCAAACCCACAACCTTTGGTTTACAGGTCCCATTCACTATTCATTAGACCATGACTACCCCATAAAGTGCATTACAAAATAAAACAAAATAAAAAATAAAAATTCCCTGTTTCCACAGACCAGTTTTAATTCTCTATATTCATTGTTTTGATTTACCTTTATTCAATTCTATTCCTGCGCTAAAGGCACGGGTCTTATCCGCATGCTTCTTCCCTTCGCTCGGGTGGACAGTTATCTCAAGCAGACCTCTCTTTATGTCTGAGTTTTCTTGGACTGAACTGAGCAGGCTAAGCCTTACATCTGCGTATAGCACTGTGTTCTGGATACGTTCCCCAACATCAGTGTGACCTGTAACCTCAGTGCCCTGATATAAGGCAATGAGCATTGTGTAATCAGCCGTGTGAGGTATATTACATTAAAAAAGTAATAAGTTATAGTTACTTCTCGCAAATAGTAATGGCGCTTTTCCACTACACAGTACCAGCTCGCCTCGGCTCGACTCGACTCGGCTCTGTTTGGTTTTCCACTG
>JAUCMT010000037.1:236425-255268 GCA_032357475.1 Enteromius thamalakanensis
ATGTCAACAGATGAGATCATTGGCGCACGCGGGGCAAAAAGCGTCATTACAGCACAGGCGCACGTTCGCGCTGATGTGACCGAGCCCGACCCGAACCCGAGCATCCTTTATAAATATCTGTCCGAACCCGACCCGACCCGTCGGGTACCGCCGGGTACCGTCGGGCTCGGGTCGGGTATCCATGCTCTAGTGTGTGTGTGTGTGTGTGTGAGTGCACAAGGTCATACCTGTACATGATCAACGGATGAGAGCGACGCTGCTGCTTGTCCCTCCTCAGACTCCTGTCAGAACAGAACAGGACATCAGACACACGTACATCAGCTCACACACACACAGATAACACACAGCAGAATGAGGAGAGGATGCTGGGAGATTCAGCTCTGCTGCAGAGAGGAGCTGTGACTGGCTTAATCTGGTCTTCCTAGTCACCATTTCTTTTTTCAAGACAAAACTTTATTAAAGTCAGTTACATGAAGGGTTAAACCGATCAGATTTCCTGATAGGTGCTCTCGATGTCACATGACTGAGCTGAGACACACCTCCTCTCTGCAGTGACACACCGACACCAAGCGAACAAATCACTGAATCAGAGTTTCTAGAGGTGATTCACGCGGCCCCAGACAATCACAGACTCCAGCGCTGCGTGTGTTGTGTGGGACAGAGCAAAGCACCAAAGCACAGGGGGCGGAGCATACGGGTGGGTGGGGCTTGGCAGGCAGGGGCGGGGCACTCGGTCATACCTCACTGGACACTGGCCTCCACTGAGGCACAAACTTCCCTGCTTTACCACGAGTCATCTGAAGGTGGGAGAGAGTCTCTTCCTCATGTTCGTCCTCCTCCTCTGAAAGCCTCTCTTTCTCCTCACGAGAAACTGCTGCTTCATTACCAGAATAACTGTGTGTTTCAGCCTGTTCTTCTCTTTCAATCATCATCTGTTCTTCTTCTGTCCTCTCCTCCTCCTCCTCAGGACTGCTGAATCTCTCGATCTGTTCTTCAATCTCTTCCTGGATGTGTTTTTGGTCCTCTGTCTCTTTGTCCCTGTTCTCTTCTTCCACGTTCCCTTCACTTTTACTCTCAGTCTGATCTCTCTTTTCTTCTGTTTTCTTCTCCATCACGTTCTTCTCCTCCTCCTCAGGACTGTTAAATCTCTCGATCTGTTCATCAATCTCCTCGTTCTCTGTGTCGTGCATCTCTTCATCTTTTATCTGTCCGTTATCTTTTATGTTTCCTTTCACTTTTCCTTCTGCTGATATCTCCTTCTCTTCAGGGCCGTTGAATCTTTCAATCTCTTCTTTTCTCTGTTTTTGGTTCTCCAACTCTTCTTCCATCTGTCCATCATCTTCACTTTCAGTCTGATCTCTCCCTTCTTTTTTCTCCTCCTCCGGACTGCTGAATCTCTCCATCTGTTCTTCAATCTCTTGGTTCTCTGTCTCTTCGTCTCTCTTTTCTTCTTCTAAGTTTTGTGTTCTACTCTCAGTCTGATCTCGCTCTTCTTCTATTTTCTCTTCCATCTGGTTCTTCTCTTCCTCCTCAGGACTGCTGAATCTCTCGATCGGTTCATCGCTCTCTCTGTTCTCTGTCTCTTTATCTCTGATCTGTCCATCCTTGTCTTCTGTGTTTTCTTCATCTTCACTTTTCTCCTCCGTCCGGTCCTTCTGTTTCTCCTCAGGACTGCTGGACCTCTCTTCGATCTCCTCTTCATCTGGCTGTTTCTCCAGCTCCTTGTCTTCCTCTGGGCCACTGGACACCACAGCATCCGGGGTCAGAGGTCGTGAAGCTGCTGTGGAGCGGAGATGACGTCCACACAACGAGTCCTTACAGTGGAGGGATGCAGTTAGAGACAGAGAGAGAGACGGAGACAGAGAGACAGACGGCTGTGAGGTCACATGCTCATCCCTCAAACAAACAGGTGTATTAATAACACACACAGCAGAGAGAAGCAAAAGAGACAGACAGAGAGAGACAGACAGACAGAGACAGAGACAGTTACCTCTGAAGGAGCGTCTGGACTGTGATCCCTTGATAGGGCCAAATCCTGTAGTTCAGGCTCTGTTCTTTCTTCAGGAGGAACACTGACCTCACTGTCCTGGAACACACACACACACACACACACAAAGTGTGTCTGAAACTACTCCCTATAACCTATTTTAGGTGTTTCCAACATAATACTGTGTTTACAATATATATATATAAGCTAAAAGCTTTTACCTCTATAACTGAAATTATAGCCAATAAAATCAAATATAATTCTAATGTTGACATTGAAGTGTCTGTGTTCACCTCATACTGCAGTCCTGCTCCCAGAGCGTCCAGATCCAGATGGAGGTTCTGCAGGAGTCCGGATAAAGCCCGTGGCCTCTAAACACACACACAGACACTTAGACCTGAACCAGCCTTCTGAGTGTGTGTGTGTGTGTGTGTGTGTGTGTCAGACTCACCTCCTCCTCAGAGATCTCCTCGTCTTCCTCGGCGCTTCTCTCCTCCTGAACGCTTCTAGAGGCAGCAGAGCTCGAAGCACCAGCCTGAGGATCAGAATCCAGATCAAAACCCAAAACACAGGTCACACTCACAGATCAGAACTCTAATACACGTCAGCAGTCTTACCCCGAGAGAGGTTTTGAGCGGCTGGAGTCCAGATCCTCTGAGAGGAGCGACAGGAGCCTCAGAGAGACCACGGAGAGGAGCGAGAGGAGCCAGCACCTGCTAATCATTAAACACACAGTAACATTCAAACCCTTTCAGTCTCTGCTGCTCATGAGGACTGCATTTATTTGACTGAGATACAGTAAGAGCACTGATATACTGTAGGAGTATTTCAGTTTGTACTGTGCGTTGATCAAATGAAAGCAGCTCTGGAGAGCAGAAGAGACGCTGCTGTAAGATGCTCTCACCCCTGGAGCTTTGACTCCCTCAGTTTTTTTCTTCTTGTCTTTCTTGTCCTTCTTCTTCTTCTTGTCCTTGTCTCTCTTCGGGGCGCTCGGAGCCGCTCGGGCTCGCTCCTGCTCCACCAGCTGCCGGTAGTGTTCATCACACGGATGATCCCAGGTGGACTGACCCGTGGAGAAGTTAAAGTAGTACACCTCACCGGTGACGTCCTGACTGGACACACACACACAGACACTTCCTGTGTCCATATGAACATATCCATGTGTGTGTGTGTGTGTGTGTGTGATGTAAGTGTGTGTTACCATGGTTTCCACTCCGCAGGAAGTGGTGCTACCATCCCCTCTCTGGCCAGCCACAGCAGCTCAGGCTCACGCTCCGGGTCAATCCCGATCTCGATGGCATACTCGTGAATCTCTGACACACACACACACACACGAGCTGTCAGCACTGCACTACAAGCCTCTATAACTCACTTTCTTCAGTGAAGCTCAGAAGAAGATATTGTGAACTTAGAGAACCAAACAACATTAGATCCATGTATTTTAATTTTATAGGTTCCATTTGCATTTAAAACATTTTCATTTTTTGACATTTTAGTGTTTTTTTCCCTCTCAAATTTGTACAAATATTTATGTTAATTAGAGCTGTAATATATAGTGTACTAAACGAACATTTGGAAGTTCTTTTCTGCCACAAGATTAAAAAAAAGAGTAAAAAGGTCGCCTAATTAAGACTTTTTTCTGAATTGTGAAATTTAAACAAAGATATAGACATTAAGATAACGAGACATTTTAAGATATAAATTGAGTTAAATAAAAAGTTAAATTTTATTGTAAAAGGAAAAGAAGGTGAAAATGTGTATTACAAAGGTTTGTAGACACGCTTTAAGCTGGCTTGAGAAACCTAGCCAGAAATGAGTTTTTAGTTTGAAATAGTTTTAATTTATTAGTTTCTAAAAGCTAAAAACAGCTATAGCCACTTAAAAACGCTAAACACGGCCATATCCGTCATGTATGTTGAAAGTGAACATTTACTTTATTTTAGGTAATAAAAATGTTTTCTTTTTAAGGTTTTAGTTTGGTTTATGTTATTAATCTTAATTACAGTAATAACTCAGTATGACTGATGAGAATTTGAGTTTAATTATAATGAAAGAAATCATCTCAGAAACTGTCAGGAGAGTATTATATTCACTACATTCATATGTGAGAGGCACACAGAACAATAATGTGTCTATTTAGGTTCATAGTACTCTCTCATAAAGCACTAAAGCATTTAACATCAGATGTGTGTGTTTCGTCACATATGAGAGTCAGAATGTGTGTGTGTGTGTGATGAAGAGTAATAGTAACCTTGCTCTGAAGGGATGTAGTTCTCATCATAGTCTTCCTCCAGCACCACCTGATCGCCGATGCGCAGCCCCGTGGTCGCCATGGTGACGGTGGCGCGGTCACGGCCCTTCAATTAATCTAAATGACTTCAAATTAAAACTTCATAAAAATACCACATTCAGCAGATAACAAGCCCTTACCAACAAAACCACTGTGTTAAATAAACATTAATATAATATACATAACGTCGACACAGAACCGTGTTGTTTAACGTTACCTCAGATTAACCGTCGAATCGCTTTTCTTTGATAATCATAAATATTTAAACGCAGATATGGATCATAACTAAAGCACTGATGATTTCTAAACAACAGAAGCCTGGACGAGTTAATTAAGACGAATTTGTACAGTATTTAAACTGTAAAGCACTCTGAATATGAAACACATTCTGAAGAATAATCACGGTAACGTTCCTGAAGATTTAAGGCGATTAGTTTAATCCTCACCTGTTCTCTGACCCCGAGCCTTCAGTTCGCTCGTGAATTTAAAAGCATCGTGTGATTGCACAGCTTTATTCGTTTTTTACTTTTTTTTTAACAGAAAGTTTAAAAACCGAAGCGCCGCGTCTCCATCACAGCAACCAGACAGCAACATGGCGGCCGCCGCAGCCGCGCTTCAGAATAAAAGTCCCGCTACAGCGCATGAGCTTACGTTACACAGAATATAAATATTTAAACACTATAACATAGAAGAAGAATAAAAATATACGACTAAATATTTTTGTTAATCAGCTATATAAGAAAGGTATCTGGAAATATTTAGTAAAGTAGTATGAACTTCAGTTGTTGTTGTTTTACAATATAACAAAAAAAAAAAAAAATCAGAAACTGTTTTTTGTAGCATAGGTAGCTCCTGTTAAAAAAACAGCAATAAAAGAAGAAAAACAACACCAGGGAGTTTTAAAAGATCCAACATAGTTTATTAATATGTGCTTTTGTTACGCCGTACACCAATAAAATTATTCACACTTGGCTTTAATATATGAGAAACAAATGTGAAAAAAGCTAAGCGTATTAGGCAAGCCTTAATATAGAAAATAAATAAATATCAGTGTAAAAACAACAAAAGAAGGCAAGCCGCTTTAAGAACAGAAGTTTGTGACATTCATGATGGTCCTCTGGAGATCACGGTAAACTCAAAACAAAACACACTCACTGTGCTTCACATCGATCCAGACTTGACCAGCAAGGAGACGCGTACAGGAGATCCCTACAGAGACAGCAGGTTAGTCTAATCACCCTGCAGCAGAAGAACATCTCGTCTCTGCTGCTTTCAGAGGGATTCAGTAGTCGAGAAACACCAGGTATTGTGTTTCTAAATAAAACATGCCTCGAGTGGAATTACAATACGATACAGTGAATGAACAACAAAAACAAAAGCAATGCAGTGGAATGAACGACACATCTCCAGAAGGAAACGAGCCCTTCGGAGAATCCAGAATCTCTCCCAAATCAAATCACACACGAGCTCTCGTGTTACAGTAAACCAGACGTGATGAAGATCCGTCTGGTCTACTACAGGCTCAGGGTCCGGTGCTGCTCTTGAATGAAGCGTCACGTGTGTCTGAGGCGAGTACGCCGGGCTCCTGGGAGTGAAGAGGAGAGCAGGGGCGATGGAGATCCAGTGTAATGGTACCGTGTCTGGAAGAAGTGACTGACGTTATGAGCCAAAGCTCGAGATCTGACATCATCATCATCATCTGATGCACACCTCTTGGCACAGAAGAACGATAACTAGAACGATAACTAGAACTATTCCAGCTGTAACAGAAACCATCCAGAGCCCATAATTACTGTAACAGTCGATATAATGATCGTTATAGTCACCGTTGCAGTCAACATTACAGTTAACGTTATGTTTAGTCAATTTTACAGTCAACATTATTGATTCATTAAAATATTTTAAGCCATATCAGCAGCAACGGCTGTATTCATGGCAAAATCTAATTTTATAAATTACAGTAATGTAGCTTTATCCTAAAACTGTGCAAAATACGAAAAAATGCACATATACTTAATTTAACAACTGTGCAATAATAACAACTAGAATTGTTCAATTTAATGTACTATAAAACTGCAAAAATTATTCCAAGAGAAACTTTTTTTAAAAACGTCTATTAATAAATATTTTGCATAAAACGTTGTCTAATATCAAATATCAATACAAACGGACATTCAGAAGTCAAAGTTACATCGATGTAGTTATACTGTAGTTACGTCATCGTTTTATTGTTACAATCAGCGTTAAATTCAACTTCATAATTAACATTATATTGTTCTAATGTTGAAATCTACGTTCGTCGTTGATCGTTATAGCTATCGTTCTTGTTGTGAACGGGCCGTAACTCCAAAATGCAGCACTAGTCTTGATAAAAATATAAATATTCTCACAGAAGAAGGGTTTGCTGATTCTGTGTTCCTCGGGTAATTACTCCAGAGAACCCCGACGAACTTCCCACAGCGCTTAAACCTCGAAACGAGGAGCGTTAAAAAGGCACTCACGTCTTTATATCAGGCGTCGCGGCACTTCCGGTCTCGTGCTGCCGAACCATTAATCGCATCCAAAATAAGAGTTTTTGTTTACAGAATATGTGTGCGCACCGTGTGCAGTTATTACCTATATATACATACACACAAACACAGCATACATTTAGAAAATATTTACATGTATAGATCTATATAGTATGTTATATATACGTGTATAAAGAACACATTTTCTTAAATATACACATGCATGTGTTTGTTTATATATATAATGTACACAGTACGCACACACATACTCGAACCAAAATTAATTCAGACACTTTCTACATTTCTCACATTAGTTTATTCACTATAATTAAAAAAATTATAAACGGTAAATAAATGTAAGAATTGGGCTATATGTAGGAACACTACTAGATAATACCAATTTAGCTTCATTAGGTTGAGTCTGTGGCTTAAAAAGGCTAGAGGAAAACAGTCAGGTTAAAGTGACTGAATACTTATTAATCCCATATTTTACTGGGTATAAAATGTGACCCTGGAGCACAAAACCAGTCATAACTGCACAACTGAGATTTATATATCATCGGAACGCTAATTAATCATGTCTCCACTGGCTTGTTAGGATCAGACAATATTAGAAAATCTGAATCTCAGGGAGCAAAAAAACTAAATATTGAAAAAGTCATCTTTAAAGTCGTTCAAATGAAGTTCTTAGCAATGCATATTACTAATCAATAATAAAGTTTTGATACATTTACAGTAGGAGATTTACTAAATATCTTCATGGAACATGATCTTTACTGAATATCCTGATGATTATTGTCATAGAGGAGAGATGTGTAATTGTGATTCATACAGTGTAAAGTTTGGTTATTTCTCCAGATACACCTGTGCTGCTGAAGACTGCTGCTGTGCTCCAGAGACACTTTATTTTGCTATCCTCGCATATTTCTGGTGTCTGAATAATTTTGTATTAAGCAAACAAACAGTGGTATTTTGGACGCGATGTGTCCGGTCACTCCCACCAGGTGTCCAGTCGGCGGATGCGCACACGCTGCTTGTAGTGGTACTCCTTCAGGCGCTCCTTCAGAGCGCTGGGCAGCTGGAGAGCGCTGATGCCGTCGTAGGTGGTGGTGCTGCTGATGACGGCGCGGCAGATGCGCTGCAGGCTGAAGGGCTGCGAGCGGTGGACGGGGCTGGACAGCAACGGCTCGAAGAACATGCAGGAGTTGGGGTCCTTGTAGTGCTCCAGCAGGCCGGTGACGGTGGGTGCATGGAACACGCTGGGGTCGTGCACGTCGAAGCTGAAGTTATGGTTCCACTGCTCGATGCGCGCGTGCAGAGAGCGCCCGTAGCGCCGGAAGCTGACCGAGAACAGGTAGTCCTCCTGAGCGGAGTCACGCAGCAGGAAGGTGCCCTCGGGTTTGCCCTCCAGCAGTGTCTCGGCCTCGTAGCGGTCCATCACGCCCCAGTAGCACGGCAGGTTCGTGATGTGCAGCAGGTCGGGGACCAGGCAGTGGATGTAGTCGATCTGCGTGTGGATGCGGTGATGGAGGCCTTCCTGTGCTTTCGGACTCTCCGGTTGAACCAGAGTCGGAGATGCAGCGCATACATCGAAATCAGGCGCTGATGATGAGGAAGCCACGACTTCATCGAGCGTGTCCAAGCATCTCTGCAGGAGCAGCGTGGCCCGCTCGTCTCCGGATAACTCGTTCATCCCGTGAGCCAGTTTGGGTCCGAGTTTGTAGAGCGGGTTGATCTGCGCCGTCACTTCGAAGGTGTGTATCTGAGCGTTGGGCGGAGGCTCGACTCCCTGCTCGATGCTGATCCTCCGTCTCTCTCGTAAGCGGTCCTCCTCGTCCTCGACGGCGCCGCAGACCGGATTAGATCCGGAATCGAGGACCGGAGCTTGGGAAATGGGAGCCGTGTGCTGTTTGATGAGGTACCACTTCTGAGCCAGGTCCGAGCCAGCGGGGAACGGACAGCTGTCCAGCATCAGCTCACTGAGGTGGATCTTACGACGGGAGGACGGCGACGGTGACAGGACCTGGTTGTGGGTCTTGATGGGGAAACACTGTCCAACCGCGTCCTGGATCTTCTGCCGGAGCGTCCTGCTGCTGCTTGCGCTGCCGGACGCCTTGCTCTCCGTGTCCTCTGTGGAGACGCGCTCGGACAGCAGGGACTCGCTGGAGGTGTTCAGGAGGTCTCCGTATTCAAAGCCGTCGCTCACGGGCCGTTCCGAGCTCAAGTTGTGTGAGGGCTGGCTCTTCTTCTTCCCCCTGGAGCTCTTCGGCCTGGCTCCGTCTCGTCTCTCCTCGGAGCGGCTCTGGCGCACTTTGGGCCGGGCGCCACGCTCCCGCTCCTTCCCACGATCCCCTGCTTCCTCAGGCAGAGACATGACCACTGCGGTGCCGAGTGTGTGCCCTTCAGACCAGAGTCACTGCACATTCGCCGAGCATGATCAACGAGCATCCAGACCACGCTCCCGATCTGAAGAGACCACAGAAACAGAAGAGCAAATCATCCACGACTCGTCGATTAATCAATTATCAAAATAATTGTTGCAGCCCTAGTCCCTGTTAACTAAAGCTACAAAAAATGCTTTATATTAAAGCATGAACAGTATATTAAGATCACATAGAAAACACACGATGTTAAGAGTTATAAAGATATTTACAGGGAGTCACAACGCCTCATCACTGTACTACAGTGTTCAGCAATACTACAGTAAACTAGAGTAATACTACAGTGTTCAGCAATACTACAGTAAACTAGAGTAATACTACGGTGTTCAGGAATAATACAGTAAACTACAGTAATACTATAGTGTTCAGCAATACTACAGTAATACTACAGTTTTCATGTATACTATAGAGTTCAGGAATACTACAGTAATACTACAGTGTTCAAGAATACTATAGCGTTCAGGAATACTACAGTAATACTACAGTGTTCAAGAATACTATAGCGTTCCGGAATACTACAGTAATACTACAGTGTTCAAGAATACTATAGCGTTCAGGAAAATTACAGTAATATTACGGTGTTCAAGAATACTATAGCGTTCAGAAATATTACAGTAATACTACGGCGTTCAGGAATATTACAGTAATATTACGGTGTTCAAGAATACTATAGTATTCAGGAATACTACAGTAATACTACGGCGTTCAAGAAAACTATAGTGTTCAGGGATATTACAGTAATACTACGTTGTTCAAGAATATTAAAGTAATACTACGTGTTCAAGAATATTACAGTAATACTACGGTGTTCAAGAATACTATAGCGTTCAGGAATATTACAGTAATACTTCAGCGTTCAGGAATATTACAGTGTTCAGGAATACTACAGTAATACTACAGAGTTCAAGAATACTATAGCGTTCCGGAATATTACATTAATACTACGACGTTCAGGAATATTACAGTAATACTACGGCGTTCAGGAATATTGCAGTAATACTACGGCGTTCAGGAATATTGCAGTAATAGTACGGTGTTCAAGAATACTATAGTGTTCAGGAATACTACAGTAATACTAAGGCGTTCAGGAATACTACAGTAATACTAAGGGATTCAGGAATATTACAGTAACACTACGGTGTTCAAGAATACTACAGTGTTCAGGAATAGTACAGTAATACTATAGTGTTCAGGAATAATACAGTAAACTACAGTAATACTATAGTGTTCAGCAATACTACAGTAATACTACAGCTTTCAGGAATACTACAGTGTTCAGGAATACTACAGTAATACTACGCTGTTTAGGAATACTACAGTAATACTATGGTACGGGTCAGAGATCTGTGGAGAGAGAGATGGTGGAAACAGTCAGAAACACGAACCTTTTTTGTACACGAACCCGCTCCGGAGCTCACGTGAGGCTTTAATCAACGATCCGTGAGGGATTTAATCACTTTAATCAGTCAACTTTAATCAATAAAGTCGCTTTAACTCGCGCTAACTCGCTCAGCCCTACCGCTACTGTAGCGGTGACCTCACTTCCTGCTCAGCTGGACAGACTTCCGCCAACCAACAGAAACTTCCGGAATTTAATTTTTTTATTGAATCTTTCAAATTCAACATGAAAAGAAAAGTGAAAAGTTGAAAAGTAAATACAAATAAAACATTAATACACTTGACAGCTTTCTCGTTTATCAGACCGTAAATAGAAATAAACTTCTGATTTCAAAAGAGGATAACTTCATAACTTCCTGAACAGATTGATTAAACCTGTTTCCTAAACACTCAGATGAGGGATATATACTCTTAAATACTTTAATCACGCCAGAGGATAATGTTCAGAACTTTAATGTCAAAGGATGTGCTTCATGTTTGGCTGGACTTAAATAATAAACGTCTCTCTGTTTTTCTTTTTGCTTGTTACCGCTGATGTGAGTTAAATTATCACTTTTCATAGTTTATTGGTTTCATGATATTAATGATAACTTTACAAACGGTTTTAATATCTAAATTAAACTCAGATTTGTAATAATTATTCTTAAACCGCTTCCGGTCACGCACTTTCGCGAGGACTTTTATCCTGAAATGCGAGCGCGCATGACCGGAAAGGGCGCTTCAGCGTGACCAGTCTAACTATAAACAGTTCCTGCAGCACAAGCACTTCTCTGGTCAATTGTGTTTAGTTAAGTAATCGATCGCATCAGCCGCACAGCCAGTCGCTCATTACAGGGGAAGACTCGTCACCGAGTTCAGGTGAATAAACATTAAAGACTGACAGAGGAGGAGGAGGACGATACTGCCGCTGTAGTTATGATGTTCAGAGATGATGATGATGATGATGAAGGTGTAATGTTCAGTGTTGATGGTGAAGGTGTCGTGCAGGTGTCAGGATGGTGTGTGAGCTGCTGCTGTCCTCTCTCTGGTTCCTGTTCGTGATCTTCTGGCTGGAGAGCATCAGTGTGTGGCTCTTTCTGTGTCTGTACTATCAGGACCGGGTGTTCTATCACTGGGGCTCCGGGTGAGACGCACATCTGCACTCATTCACTCCGAAAATAATTCATACAGATCATTATGAAGCTATACGACTATATCTAGTGCATTTGTATTATCAAAGTAAAGCATCAATGCATTTGGGATGATAATAATAAACTCTAATAATAAAAATAATAATATTAATATTTTTTTTTATTCAATTTGATATTGTTTTAAAAGTAATATATGTATAATCCAAAATAAAAAGGTTTTGTTCCAATAAGATGGCCTATGTGTGTACATTGTATATTTATTCGGTACAGAATGCATGTATATATTTCAGAAAATGTGTATATGTTATTTATATATATATAATATAAATTATATGGATATAAATACATCTACATATTTCCAGAATGCGGTATGCGTGTGTATTTTATACAAAATAAATGTACACAGTACACATGTATATTATGTAAACAATCACGATTAATATTTGACCGCACTAATTAATAGTAATTAAAAAACTGCTACAAATAAGAAATGATTATATAATACTACATAACATAAATGTGTTGTTGTTATTAATGTTTGAACATAAGATGCTATAAATATTTAATATATTTCAAATGGTTAAATAATTGTTTTATTTTAAATTTTGCATTCTTGATTTCTATTTATACTGTTCAGCTTCCTGAATGTGCTGTAGACACTCGTTCCGTCTGCTCATGGACCACGCTTCTCAACTTTAACATTTCAGTTCGGGCTTTATTTACTGTTGATTGGCTACAGACGTAACGAGCTGTTCTTCTGTGATGTGATAGATCTGGAGTAGAGCTGAAGGTGATGTGTGACTGTAATAATGCTTGTGTCTGCAGTGATCTAGCAGATGATCCGGATCAGTTCCTCTACGTGTTGAGCAGGTCAGCTTTATTCCTGATACTGTTTCACCGTCTGCTTTCTGTGATCAGAGTCACACGCTCCTCTAATCCCACAGGATCGATCTGTCTGCGCACGTGCAGACCTGAGGAAGTGATGTCATCATGCCAGCAGCAGGTCAGAGGTCAGCGGGTCCTTGTGACGTCCGGAGTCGGTTTGTGATGGACGGTTATACAGACGGACGGAGCGGGGGGGATCACTCTAAACACGAGCAGGACTGTAGTCTTCAGGTTCTAGATTCTTCACATGATCGGTGACAAACGTCTGTGTGAACACTTTCAACTAGCTGGAACCTTATTTTATATAACATTAACATCTGCAGATTTACTTTTATCAGATTATTGTGTCTTCTATTTTTGTACCAATTTCTCTTTTTTACCTAATAATAATAATAAAGCAGTTTTAAACTGAGTTTCTCTGAGGTTTCATTTCTACATCCATGCCTTAGAAGAAGAGCATTTCCTGGGAGCATCTTGAGACAAAACAGAGGCACTGACATGTTTTGAATTTCTTTTCGTTAAAACAGCTCAGATTTACATTTTAGTCTAGGACCAGGCTTAAGACTCAAACCTGAAGAACCTTCACAAACAAAAGCACAGATCACTCAAGCATTGTGTTGTTAGTGCTGTCAAACAATCACATCCAGAATGAGTTGTTGTTTACATCACATTTGTGCATTGTGTATATTAGTTGTGGCTATACACGCATGTGAGTATATATTTAAGAAAAATATACTTAATATATTCAATATATGTATATTAGTAACTGAAAGCACACCTAGAGTCACTTCAGAACAAACATCGCAGTGCACTCCTCAGTGTGTTTAAACCGCTAAAACAAACGCCTCTGTTCATACCACCGCACGACATGAATAAAGGCTGATGTACATCATTATAAGAGTTTATAAATGCAGGAATACATCTAGAGGGTTCGGGTAATTGATCTGTGTGCGTGCGAGTTTGATTCAGGCGCCGATCGGGGCAGCCGCGGCGGTGGGGTCCCTTCAGCAGACGCTGCGGGGCGGAAGTCGCACACTCGCGCGCGCTGCGGTTGTTTCTGTCGATAAACTGATTTAAACTGGTATTTTTTGTGTTTCGTCGTTGTTTATCGATCGTTTGCGTGAAAAGACGCGTTTATTTTCTCCACCATGGCTCCTACGATACAGACGCAGGCGCAGCGCGAGGACGGACACCGGTGAGAGAGATTACGACACAAACACGACAATCAGAACAGAAACACTTACTTTCTCTTACAGAACTTTCATGACGATAATTAATTTACTCCGTCATGTTTAAATAGACACTTTAGAGATCGTTGTTGTGGCTTATTGTGCCTCAGTAGTGTGTACTACGGGAGCGACCCCTCAGTAGTGTGTAACGTGTGTTTTGTGTTTACTGCAGGAGTTCGGCTCACAGAAGCGTCCCAGAGAGGTACAGATGATGGTGATGGTGTAGGGCTGCAACAAACAATTATTTTTATCATGGATTAATCGATTATTTGACGATTGATTGATTTGATTATTTATATTTTGCAATTAATAAATCATATTATGCAACTACAGTTATTATATAATAAATGTGGCACACAAAGATTTTATCCTTGGCTAGATGTGTTTTTAACTGCCGCTTTCTCACCTCGGCCAATCACGTGAGAGTGGGGGCGGGGCTGTGTGTTTGACTGACAGCAGGAAGCAGTGGTGTTTAACCTGTCTTGTACTGCAGGTCTGGAGTCGTGTGCAGAGTGAAGTATGGAAACAGTCTTCCTGATATCCCCTTCGATCCGAAGTTCATCGCATACCCTTTTGACCAGCACAGGTAAGCTCTGCACAGGTGCAGGGCCCGGCTCCAGAGGGATGCTGGGATATGCTGCAGTGACTCGTGCTGTGTGTTGCAGGTTTGTGCAGTATAAAGCCACGTCTCTAGAGAAGCAGCACAAGCACGAGCTGCTGACCGAGCCTGATCTGGGCGTCACCATCGACCTCATCAACCCCGACACGTACCGCATCGACCCCAGCAGTGAGTCTGGACACACCCCTCGTGTATTTCACACCTGTATCTGTGTGGTGTAGAGCGCTGTCAGGTGACTGGACTCCTGTGTTTCAGTTCTGCTGGATCCTGCTGATGAGAAGCTGCTGGAGGAAGAGATTCAGGCTCCGTCCAGCTCAAAGAGGTGCCAGAGAGTCACTTCAGCACACAGACATCTTCTCCGGTGACCTCTGACCCCCGAGTACTGACTGACGAGTGTTTGTGTTCAGGTCGCAGCAGCATGCAAAGGTGGTGCCGTGGATGAGGAAGACGGAGTACATCTCCACTGAGTTCAACAGATACGGCGTTTCTAATGAAAAGGTGGAAGTCAAGTGAGTGAGACGCCACCAGAGTCTGTCTGACATCTCAGTGTGATGCCCTGGACGTCATGTGACCCGTGTGTGTGTGTGTGTCTGTAGGATCGGTGTGTCCGTGAAGCAGCAGTTCACTGAGGAGGAGATCTACAAAGACAGAGACAGTCAGATCGCAGCCATCGAGAAGACCTTTGAAGACGCTCAGAAATCTGTGAGAACACACACTTACACTCTCACACACACACACACACTCTCTCTCACACAAACACACACACTGTCACACACACACACACACTAGTGACATCAGTGTCGGTCTGATTTATTGTTCTGTTGGGATCTTCCAGATTGCCCAGCACTACAGCAAACCCAGAGTCACGCCGGTGGAGGTTCTGCCCGTCTTCCCAGACTTCAAGGTTTCTCTCTCACACACACACACACACACTCTACATTAGGTTCAGTGCTCATATGTGTCTGTCCTCACAGATGTGGATTAATCCATGTGCTCAAGTCATCTTCGATTCTGATCCAGCACCTAAGGATGTGTCTGCACCGGCGGGAGTGGACATGATGTCACAGGCCATGATCAGGTGTGTGTGTGTGTGTGTGTGTGTGTGTGTGTGAGGTGGCTTCAGATCACTGCTCCTCACAGCCAGAGAAACACGCTCTGACCTCACAACTCTGTGTGTGTGTTCAGGGGTATGATGGACGAGGAAGGAAATCAGTTTGTGGCGTACTTCCTGCCGAACGAGGACACGATGCGCAAACGCAAGAGAGACGTGGATGAGGATTTGGAGTACATGCCTGATGAAGTGTAAGACTCCCTACATTCACCAGAGCGTCAGTGTTCGCTGACGGCTGATGGACTAGCCAGAGAATTAAAAATAATAATTTTTTGAGACTTTTCTCATCAGAGTTGCTTGGTTGTAAAATTACAGTTAAAAGCAGTTAAATATAATGGGATCTCCGTGCTACTAAAATAACATTGGTGTGTGTGTGTGTGTGCAGGTATGATTATAAAATCGCTCGCGAGTACAACTGGAACGTGAAGAACAAGGCCAGTAAAGGATACGAGGAGAACTACTTCTTCATCTTCAGAGACGGAGACGGAGTTTATTACAATGAGCTGGAGACCAGGTGACTGTCAATCACACAGAAAGCCCGCCCACTCTCTCTTTCTGTCTGTGTGTTACTGACCGTGTGTGTGTGTGTTCAGGGTGCGTCTGAGCAAGCGGCGAGCGAAGGTCGGAGCTCAGTCGTCTACAAACGCTGTGCTGGTGTGTAAACACAGAGACATGAACGAGAAGGAGCTGGAGGCTCAGGTCAGTTCACAATCATCTGAGATCACCTTCAGAGTCAGCAGATAGTGAGTCTGACCGCGCTCACTGATGTGTGTGTGTGTGTGTGTGGACAGGAGGCTCGCAAGGCTCAGCTGGAGAACCACGAGCCCGAGGATGAAGAGGAGGAGCTGGACATTGATAAAGACCTGCAGGACTCTGGTAACACACACACCTCTGCATCACCTACCTGTGTGTGTTTAGAACAAAGCCTTCTGGGATTTAGAACCCACTCACACCAAGAGCTACTGAGTTACTGTTACAGCTATCACTTTAACTTCCATCATTATTATGACTAACACATCTTTGTAATTATTAATTATAATAATATCTTATAGTGTTATTATAGTTCTCACTGTAGTTATTGTTGTATTTATTTGATCATGGTTGTGTGTACAGGTACAGTCACAGTTTATACAGTTGTGTGTGATTGTACTTCCTGTGACGTGAGCGTAACACTCTTCTTCAGGCGAGGAGCGTGAGAAAGCCAGCGACTCGGAGAACTCTGAGAGCGAGTCTGAGCGTGAGGATGAGGAGCGTCCAGCAGAGGAGGAGGAAGAGGAGGAGGAGGAGAGCAAGCGTCGCGAGAGGAAGAGCAGCGGCAGCGAGAGCGGTGAGGACCGGCAGGCGCGAGACGAGGAGGAGATCTTCGGCAGCGATGACGACAGCGAGGAAGAGGAGGGTGAGCGAGCCCGGAGCCGGAGCAGGAGCAGCAGCGTCCAGCAGAGCGGCAGCGACAGAGCGTCCGACTCCAGCGACTCCAGCGACAGCGAATGACCACACACTTCCTGTCCCAGAGCTCTCTTCAGCCCCATCACATCACAAGACTTGCAATAAAAGACTTCTCTTACTTAGTTCTTTCATCTCACTTCTAGTAAAAATAACTACAAATAATAGTTTTATTAAAGATGCGTTTGATAGATGAATATTTAGTCTTGTTTTCAGGGGAAATGATTTAAGTGCGTTTGAATCTGTTTTGTTGCTGTGTTTAACACTACTGGCAGATCATCTTACTCATTTAAAACAGAAACAAGACTAAATATATATCATCACTTCACTTATATAGATATTCTCACTAAAAACTACAAAAGTACGAAGTAAGATAAGCTTTCTTGCTCTGTGTGTGTCCCGCTGTAACAGATGCTGATATGAGTGTGTGTGTGTGTGTGTGTGTGTGTGTGTGTGTGTCCTGCTGTAGTTTGCTGTTTAATTCCTCTGCTTTCTCATCATGGACTGAGAGAATCTATTATTAGCGAGCGTCTTTTTTGGTAGTTTTTGTCTCATTACAGTGTAAACATTGTAAATAAACAATGATTTGGTTTGTTTTCTAGAGCTGAGTGTGATTCTTGAGCACTAAAAACACCACACACTGAGATTCAGACGAGATTTATGTGATCTTGATTCATAAACCAGACGTACAGGCATGATGATACAAGAAAAGTGGGAATTATGATTGGATATTGAGAACAGAAGAGCTTCTCACTGAACAGAGATCAGTTCAGAGCGTAATGATTTCATGATTCTTAGCGAAAGAATGATAGTTTCTCCTTCAGCCAGTCCTCAGTCAGGTCGTCTGGATTACGAACCTCGAAAATCTAGAGAGAGAAAAGAGATAAACGGCAATGCCATCAAAATACTTCTGAATGTTAAAACAGCTGAGATCCAAAGATCAGAGTTTATCTGATAGAAGAAGAAACGAGTTAGTGCCTAGAAAACGCTGCTTAAAAGAAATGTGTTAAATTGATCAGAAGTGCAGTATGATGACCGGACAGATAAAAGCTGTTTATCTGATGTTTCTGTTCATCAAAGAAGCCTGAAAAATTCTACTCTGCTGTTTTTAACATGATAATAATCAGAAATGTGTGTAGAGCAGTAAATCAGTATATTATTATGATTCCTGAAGACTGGAGGAATGATGCGGAAAATGTTACTAAATTAAAAAAATTTAAAAATATTTCGAAACCTTGGTCAGATCGGCGGACTGCACCAGTCTGTTCTTGCTGCCGGCGTACATCATCTGCTGCTCCGGTTTACAGCCTGAGTTCAGAAGATAGGAGAGATCAGAGCAGCTTCAGAGGAACCAGACACCAGAAGACGTCTTTACTCACCCACAGGACTGGAGAAGATGAAGCAGAGCGGATACGACACGCGTCCATCTGCATGGCTCAGCTTATAACTGTACACGATATACGTGCAGCCGAAGAGTCAAAGAACACACACTACTGTAATAACACACACACACACACACACACACATACTGTACTAACACACACACACACGTCTGTACTAACACACACACACACGTCTGTACTAACACACACACACACACACACAGTACTGTACTAACACACACACACACTACTGTACTAACACACACACACACGTCTGTACTAACACACACACACACACACACACACATACTGTACTAACACACACACACACTACTGTACTAACACACACACACACACATGTCTGGTTTGCCATCTTCGTGGGGACTCTCCATAGGTGTAATGGTGTTTCTACTGTACA
>JAUCMT010000037.1:281405-299777 GCA_032357475.1 Enteromius thamalakanensis
TCAAAACTTTTCTTTATTTTTAAGAACATTTTAAGAATTATTTTGAATACATTTAAGTATATTGCACTTAAAAGCTACAAAGATATGGCTTTATTTTATTTTATCATTATCCCACTTATGTGACTGTTCCCAATAAATAATTTTTGGGAGTTCACAAAATCATTCCAATTTGTGAAATAACCCTAAAACGAGAACGCAATAAATGAATTATATTGACTGTATTTATTGCTTATATCATGTTTTTGTGGTTTTATTGCAGGAAAGCGTCCTAAGAAAGGACAGGTGACGGCTAAACAGAGGCTTGGGAAGATATTGAAAATGAGCTGCCATAAAGGCTTATTCCTGTAGCATGACGGAGGAAAGAATGAGACGTGTAATAAATCAACACAGCTGCTTTTCTTTATACGCTGGGACTATTCTCACACACACACACACACTCACTGTGCATGTTTAGGTGACAGGGTATGTTTAATGCCTCATTTATTTCTTTTTCCACCACCAACACGTTATCCATCAGCGCAGGGAAACTGCTTTACTTCGAACAGCATTTCCACAGCCAAGAGTTTGCAGAGGAAGCACAGAAACGGATAATCGGAGGTCCAGAGAGCAGCGTGTGTTCCTACAGCCAGGAAAATGTGTGCATCACGGGCTGAGGCCTCTCCTCTCCCCCACCCTACCTCTTACCGCATCTGTAGCACGAGTGTCCAGGCACTCGCTCGTAGGCTAAGGACGTCTTCCTAGCCCTCTACAGACCCGCATCGGTCTTCGGATTCCCCTCAAGTCATTAACAATCTGCCTATTTCTCTCTCCTTTGATTGTCTCAGGCTGATGTATGAGCTTTTGAAATGGTGCTGAACATTTATCAGTCGTTCTCCAGTCCCCTTTAAGCAATAATTGTACAGCAGCGAGTGATGTATTGATGATTTAGCGGGCCGCACTTTTAGGATGCGCAGGACGTCCTCTCATAGTGGGAAGTATTGTACACCTATCAAAAAGTGGCAAAGGTATAACACCGGATTTTTTGTTTTTGGTTTGACTGTTTATACTGCGTTTATTCTCCGGTGGACTTATCCTGGGGTGTTTTTTATACAGGTTCAGCTGAGGAAAATAATTGAGTTTTATCTGGTTTCGTTTAGAAAGTAAGTTAGTTTAGCGGTTATTGTAAACCTCTTTGGTTTATTTTTTTAATTTAATTACATTTTTTAACTACATCTTCCAAAAGCTAATGAAAGATTGCGTTTAAACTTATTAGTTTCCGCGCGTTAATTTGCTTTTGTCGCGATCTAGTGGCCACATAGGGGTACCGCATCCTGAAAAACTGGTCGTGAGGTAGTTTGCAAGGACTAAAAATGCTTGTCACGTGATTGACGATGACTTTTCGCTCATTTTGCCTAATTTATGTTCCGTTTTGTTATATTTTTTGTTGACTGGATAACTTATTTATTAATTTCAGAGATATAAGGACTTCTATTGCATTGAGTTTCCCGCTTTTTTTCCTTTGCGTCGAGTAGTTTTGTAAATAGGAGTATAATTTTGAATGTCGCCGATTCAAGAGGAACGAGCTTTTGTTTAGGTTAAGCTTTATGGATTTTGTAGTTTAAACATTTAATGCTACTTAAAAGAAATTTGACTGGCTTTTTCTGTTCAATTTACCTCTTAAGATGTTTAGTGGGTTGGTTTGAATAATGTTGCTTTATGTTGTCTTTGTTTAAACGGGACGAAAGAATTTCAATGGGAACAACAACAACAACAAAAAAAGTGGTGCTTGTGTGTGAATTTCTTAGAGAGGCTATGAAACGTTTTCTCAGGGACCATCGGACAGGTGACATCTATGAATTCATCACACCAGCACTGTCATACAATCTCGTTTTATACAAGTTTGCCAACAAATGTATATATTCTCTACATTGTGTTTTTTTTTTTTTTTGTCTGCTGGATGGAATCCCAGATTCAGAACAAAAGTTTCCCGCTTGTGAAGTATAATACAAAAACAATCTGGAGCGTGTTGGACTTTGTGCATAGAGCAGCACCCACAGATTTTGATCAGCTGATGTGTAAGAGGTCTGTTGGTTTAAAAAGCAAATGCACTATTTTGGATGACTCGAGTGAGATGACTGCTAAAACTCAGGCTTTGTTACAGTTTTGAGTTTTGCTCGTGCGCATGTTTTATGGAAGAAAACAAAACAAAAAAAAGTTCCTTTGTTCACGAACCTTGATGTAGACGAGCACCCTTTCAGCTTTACCCTTCATGTTTGGTCAGTGGAGCTGGTTTTTAGACAGGTCCTTCGACGCATTAATTGTACAGTATTTATTCATCTCTAGCATTCATTTCCATTTTCGACTGTGGTATAGACTCAATGTCACTGTGTTTTCAAATGCTGTGTTCTGTTCCTCCTCTTCAAAATTTCCCCAGAGTTCTCTTTGAAAGTTTTGGACGTGATGGGATTGCTCCCAATGCAATGTGTATATATGAGATGAGGGAGATGTTTTGTAGATCACACTGTTTTCCCCTTCCCTTTACCAAATGTTAAGTAAAACACTGTTCTACTGACACACTGAAGCGTTGATGGCTTTTATTTTTTATTTTATAATGCAGATTTTACAATTAGACTTGATAATAAGTCCATATACATAACAGGAACTTTCAGTTCCCTCTCTAGAAAATGTGCGGGTTTTGCGATCTGGTGCACATCTGCAAAGCAGAGGAGAGAAATATCAGTCATGCATGCTGTGGCAACGTAAGGTAATGCACTGAAAAAAAAAAGTCATTGATTACTCACCCTTATGTCGTTCAGAACACAAATTAAGATATTTCTAATGACGCTTTCTGACCCTTCACAGACAACGTTTTATGATCCAGAAAGATAGTAATGCTTTAAAATAGTCCATGTGATGTGAAAGATTATATCAAAAATATCTTATTTTGTATTCTGAACTCTTATTTTTGAATGTACTGTCCCTTTAAACATGTACGTACATTGGGTTGTTGAGGGCTCTACTCTTCATCATCAGGTGGGATTCCCAGCTCCTCATCTGTCCATGCTGAAGTGTCCGGCCATGGGAAATGACCCTAAAGAGACATTTAGCTAAGTGGCTGCTTGTCTGTTTATTATGAAATGTTGAAACCGGTATCCTATCGCTTGGTTTCCACTCACCAGTACGGCATCTGGGTCGTGCCAGCAGTGCCACAGGATCCAGAACCACATGGCGCCGCTGAGCAGCTCTGCCTGAAACTTCTGGTTCTTGGTGAGCAGTGGAGGTTGTCTGTATTGGGGTTCAATATGAGGGCCTCCTCCTGCCCTAAAACATGACCGTCAAAAAAGATCCCTGGTGAGTATGTAAAATGAGCTAAGAAAAACCTGTGGTATTATACCAAGATGAACTATATATGATTATTTGTGAAAATGTCATTAATGAATTGTACATAAAATAGCCAATTAAACGTTTTACAAGTTTTAACATGCACATAAAATAAAGCTCTAACATCAGCATTGAACAAACAAAACCTTAAGTAAATGCTTCATATTAAAACATATTGTAGAATTTATATTTTGCTTTATCATTAGGCAAAGTTATCGTGCTTTTATTTTTTACCTTACTAAATCATGTTACCATAATCAAACCAACAACCATATTTTTGGTCTTGTATACTTGTATTTGCACGCAAATGAGTAATGTGCAAGCAAAAAAATCAATGCTGTTACAAGTTATTACATTTGATACCATCAGTGTATCGTGATATGAGCAGGGCACCTCTTTCTATTTGGAGCTAACCTCTAGAAACTCTTTATATCCAGCCATCTACTTCTTTACTATTAAACCTGGCTATTTCCCATATATTTAAACTGAATACGTCTCGTTACGCGGATTCTTCAGTATTATTTTCTTTCCACGAACAAACGACAGCCTTGACTGTACTCGAGCAGCGCGTTTAGCCTGTTAGCTTCCTGCTAGTAAGTAAAAACACTCACTTTCTGACGGTAATCTGCTGAGGTCCGCGTCTGAAGAGCTGCAGGCCTGTCCGGAGGACACCGGCCGTCCTCATGAGAGAAGACATGCTTATGTTTGTGCCACCACTCTGTTTTCTCGATTAAATGAGCTGCGGTGGCCAGACAGCTAACTCTTTGGCTAAATGTCACCTTTGGAGCGTCCGTTTCTCTGGCCTGCTTATAACGAGCGCTGTGATTGGTCACTTGAAATAAGGCGTTTTAACGCTACTCGCTGTCTGGCCGTTAGAGGGCGCCACATACACACAGTGACAAGATCGCATAAATATCAAATAATCATAAAACCTGAATCATTTTAACAATTACATACCGTTTCTTTATCGAACCTACTCTTGTTAGTGTGTAAAAGTATATTATAATAGTTAATTGTTTCTTCCTAATCTAGTTAATCAAGATATTAGTGGATTTATTGCCTTTTATAATGTGCATTTACATGAAGAAACGTTTATAAAATGTTGTATTTACACAATTATATTAACGCTATTGACTATGAAAACATGACACAGAAGACCATATATGACAAATAACACTTTATTTCCACAAACTGCAATAACTGTCAATGGTTAAGTCATCCCATTTCTGTTGTTCAGTATTTAGGGACTATCATCAAAGAATAATTAACATAATTAAATGTGATTTATGTGCGTTTTAAAAACGGCACGTACAGCAATTAAAAACTAATCAATAAAACAATGTTAAAAGAGTGAGAAACACAGTTCACGTGTTAAAACACTGAACAATGACATGTTTTAAGATATGTCAGAGCAAGATATTTTCATCTGAGACAGCTCAAACATGCAATTTAGTCTGTGAAACTGGGGGATAAGTATCTTTCCATTTATACGCTGATGAGACTCAGATCTACTTTCCATTAAAGCTAAATTACAAAAACGGCCTAAAACCACTGCTGGCCTGTTTAGAACTAAAGCTTTTCTACATTTAAACGAAAATAAGACTGAAATAATCCTTTTTGGGGGCTAAGAAAATTGCGAGTTAGATGTTGACTGTGGCTCTCTGTGTCACAAGCTGCGCTTCTGTGGCTCCCTCCGGAACTCGGCAGCGGGAACCTTCGCCGGAATTTTAGTTCTTACCCGGACTCTATTTCCCCACGTACCTTGGCCGCTTCCACTGCTAACTCCCGCCATTCGGCGGCCTTCTTAAGCCGCAACGAGGCGATCGCTCAGTGCGAAGTTTTGACTTGCCTGGCAATCATCTCTGAGCGTTTTTCCCTGTTGGATTCTGTGTTTACTTTGGACTGTTTCCCTGGACTTTTGATTATCGCTGCCTGCCCCGACCTACCGCCTGTTTCATTACCGTCAAGTTCCGCTACCCACTGCCTCTGGTTCCAGCTGCCTTAGAACAACTCAGATCAGCCCGTTATTTTACCAAGCTGGACCTACGTAATGCCTATAACTTAATCCGTTGTTCGAGAGGGGGACGAGTGGAAGACAGCCTTCTCCACCACCAATTGGCACTACGAATATTTGGTTATGCCCTTTGGCCTTTCCAAAAGTCCGGCCGTCTTTCAGGCCTTCATAAACGATATCTTCAGGGAAATGCTAAATCGCTTTGTTATAGTGTACATAGACGACATCCTCATCTACTCTCCAGACTACTCCAGCCACGTACTACATGTCCGCCAGATCCTAAGAACCCTGATAAACCACCAGCTATTCGCCAAGATGTCAAAGTGCCAATTCAAACCAGACCAAGACTAACTTCCTGGGCTACGTCATCAGTCAGGAGGGAGTGGCCATGGATGACCAGAAAGTCTCCGCTGTTACCAACTGGCCTCAACCACAGACTCTTAAAGAAATGCAACGTTTCCTGGGGTTTGCAAACTTTTATAGACGGTTCATCAGAGATTTCAGCAGAGTGGCTGCCCCATTAACGGACTTAACCAAGCGCCATTACCGTCGTTTACCCTGGTCAGCGGAGAGTCAGCAGGCCTTCCAGGAACTCAAGAATCGATTCACCTCTGCGCCCATCCTGAAGCACCCCGACCCTAACCTGCAATTCATAGTTGAGGTTGACGCCTCCAACACGGGCATCGGGGCGATCCTCTCGCAAAGGCATGGTCAACCTCCCAAGCTGTACCCGTGCGCATACTACTCACGCAAGCTCACCTCAGCGGAACGTAATTACGACGTCGGGGACCGAGAATTGCTCGCCCTCAAGGCAGCGCTAGAGGAGTGGCGGCATTGGCTAGAGGGCGCTCAAGAACCATTTCTGGTATTAACTGACCATCGCAACCTGGAGTATCTCAAGAATGCTAAAAGATTAAACGCCAGACAGGCTCGGTGGTCGCTATTCTTTGCCCGATTCACATTCCAGATTACGTATCGACCGGGTTCCAAGAATCTTAAAGCTGATGCCTTGTCCCGTTTATATGATCCTCCTCAGACCCCGACCAACCCAGAGACCATCCTGCCACCCACACTCATTATGGCTCCAGTCCAGTGGGACGTCATGAGGGAAATCCAAGATCTACAGGGAGACAACCCGATACCAGATGGATGTCCTGCAAACAGAACCTTCGTCCCCGAGCCTCTTCGGCCACGAGTTCTAAGTCTGGTACACGAGCACCCTAGCTCCGGTCATCCTGGCATCCTAGCCACCACTGAGCTCATGTCCAATCGATTCTGGTGGCCTACCATGGGATCTGATGTTTCAACCTTTGTCAAGAACTGTAACAACTGCCAAATGTCAAAATCCTCCCGGCAACGCCCTGCAGGCCTGCTCTGTCCTCTACCCATACCGCAGCGGCCCTGGTCCCACCTATCGATTGACTTCATCACCGACATGCCACCCTCAAACCATTACACCGTCATACTAACCGTCATTGACCGCTTCTCGAAGGCCTGCCGTCTCATTCCCCTACCCAAGCTACCAACGGCCTGGGAGACGGCACAGACTCTGCTGGAACAGGTCTTCCGTTATTACGGCCTCCCAGAGGACATTGTGTCGGACCGGGGTCCGCAATTCACTTCGCGGGTTTGGAAGGCCTTCTGTACTCACCTGGGGATTAATGTGAGTCTTACGTCCGGCTATCACCCCGAGGCCAATGGTCAGGCTGAACGTATGAACCAGGAGTTGATAAGGTTTCTTCGATCCTATTGCCACGCCCACCAACACGATTGGAGCCAGTACTTGATTTGGGCAGAGTACGCACAAAACTCACTTCGAAAACCAGCCACGCAAATGACCCCGTTCCAGTGTGTCCTAGGCTTCCAGCCGCCCTTGTTCCCCTGGTCTGGCGAACCTACCGACCTGCCCACTGTGGATGACTGGCTAAAGAGAAGTGAGCAGACCTGGGACAGTGCTCACGTTCACCTCAGAAGTGCCGTACGCCGTCTCACACAACAAGCTAACCGACTCCGTCGGGCCGGACCTCCCTATGAACCCGGCCAGTGGGTATGGTTATCCACCAGGGATCTCCGTCTTCGTCTCCCCAGTCGCAAGCTCAGCCCAAGGTACGTGGGTCCATTTAAAATCCTCCGTCAAATATCACCTGTCTCATACCGATTAGAACTGCCTGCATGTTATCGTATCTCACCCACCTTTCATATCTCCCTTCTCAAGCCCGCTGCCGCCCCTGAGGCTCCGGAGGTCCTAGACGAGGCCGCGGCACCAGACATCCCTCCCCTGGTCACCGAGCCCGATGACATCTACCAGGTGCGCGAAATCCTGGACTCCCGACGCCGGGGAAGGATCCTGCAGTACCTGGTGGACTGGGAAGGCTACGGACCCGAGGAAAGGTCCTGGGTGGATGCTGCCAACATTCTGGATCCCTCTCTTACCGAGGATTTTCATCGCAGTCACCCCAACAAGCCAGCCCCCAGGCCCCGTGGCAGGCCCCGGCGTCGGACGCATCCTCGCTTCAGGAGCCGCTCGCAGGGGGGGGGCTCTGTCACGAGCCGCACCTCTGTGGCTCCCTCCGGAACTCGGCAGCGGGAACCTTCGCCGGAATTTTAGTTCCTACCCGGACCCTATTTCCCCACGTACCTTGGACGCTTCCGCTGCTAACTCCCGCCATTCGGCGGCGTTCTTAAGCCGCAACGCGGCGATCGCTCAGTGCGAAGTTTTGACTTGCCTGGCAATCATCTCTGAGCGTTTTCCCCGTTGGATTTTCTGTGTTTACTTTGGACTGTTTCTCTGGACTGTTGATATTAGCTGCCTGCCTCGACCTACCGCCTGTTTCTTTACTGTGAGTTTGGATTACCCTTGTTGATACTGTTTGCCTGTGTTTACGACCATCGCCTGTACGACTACGCCTTTCAATAAAGCCTGCAAATGGATCCATCTGTGTCTGAGGAATCATTACAATTTTCTGTAGTTGTGGCTAAACTTGCTGTAAATCACGATCTCATTTTAAAATACTGTCATTATTGTTTATTTGTGTGTGATTTTTAAATATATTTTTTGATAATGGTTTTGTTTTATGAGGTTTGTCCAGATATGATTTTAATGAACACTTTTATCACGTAATGCTGATACTTCATGAAGGATAGGAATGACATATGAATGTAGAATTTTTACAGTAAGTAGATTGACTGTTTTTAGATGTGCTTGATTCAAAGAATGATGGGATTCAGACTGAATGAGAGTTTAATAATAATTTATTCTTGCATATTTTTCTTTTCATTGCGGTAATTTTGGTGCAAATTAATAATCATGGGAAATAATCTTAAACGACACCACTGCACAGCTATTGTTTGCTGTAATGAATATGTCTTGTGTCATAGAAGGACTGAACCGGACTGAATCTCCTCACAGACGAGACAAACGGAAGACCTTCCCAGAGAAGGTGGATGGAGATCAGGTAAGCTCTGAAACTCACTGACCAACACAAACCTCTGGTTCTGAAGATGCTGAAGAAGAAGAGACGAGACGAGAGTGAGAGAGGCTGAGAAAGAGTGAAGTGAGAAACACAGTAATCCAGACTAATTCACTCTGAACAGCGCCGGAGCCTAAGAGGATTGAAACATTTACTAAATTAGATCAGTAAAAATACTCCAAACAACACAGATAGATAGATAGACTTGTTCCTGTTTGAAAACTACATTACATCGATAAAAGCCTGATGTAGAGTTATTAAAACTGATGGAGATATTTAAGACACATCATTCTGTCATCATTTACTCTCCTCAAGACTTTCTCTTTCTTCGGTGAAACCAAAGAAGAGCTTTTGAAGAGATTCAATAAGACTGGAAGTGTTTAGTTCACAGAGTTTGTGTTTCACAGAGAAGCGAGTCTGATGATGCTGAGCACATACAGTCTGTACAGAATAAACACCATTACACCTACGAAGAGTCCCCATAAAACATGGAGACACTACATGAGTGTGTGTGTGTGTGTGTGTGTGTGTGTGGGATTAGGAATCGATTAAAGGGAAATTGGAGGAACTCTGCTCTGGTGTGTCTGTGTGGATTAGAGAGAAAGAAATGAATCATATTTTAAGTCCTGAGAGTCTCTGAGCCCGTCTGCACTGAACACGCCATATGCTCTGTCCATCCAGATTATACAACACACACACACACACACTCCTGTGACCCTCCATCTCTCGTCTCTTTCTTAAAGCTACACAACACATGATGGACAAACACTGTTTTGATTTTAAACGCAGTGTGTGTGTGTGTGTGTGTGTGTGTGTTTTCATTCATATTTCATCCTAAAATCATAAGAAACAGCAAAATCAAGCTTATTTTACTTTTTTAATAACATTAATTCATTTATTTATTCTCTCTGGATTCATTTTACTGTCAAAATGTATAACAAAATAGACATAGACTTATTTAAATACTACACAAAACCGACCTGTTCTGTATTTATGGAAAGAAATAGTTTATTTGTAATTCATTAAAAGTCTGAAAGCTACAAGAGTCTAAATGCAAACACAATGAAAAAGCAGGACGTTACAAACAAAGACAGAATCTTACATCAGAAACGAGCCGATGACAGCTCTGCGTCTCTGAGCGGCAGAAAACCCTGAGATTGACAAGAAAACAAACCTTGATTGTTGGCAGCGTCTAAACATCGAGACCGAGAGAGTTCGTGGTTGTTCAGTAATTCCATTCAACTCAACACAAGATTCGTTCAAGTAGAGTTTGACGTGGTGTAAATACTGAACGCTTCACAGTTTTGGAACCGTAGAAGAATCTGACCTAATCATAATATCAGTGAAGAAAACATATAAAACATAAACCATCAGCTCGAGTCATGTGACTTATAGTGGAATCCCAGCATGCTTTGCTCTTGGAGTCTCAGCTTCATTCTTCATTTTCAAAAGCAGCTTATCGACACACGTTTGGGATTCTGAAGGTCAGAACATTATCTAGCCTAACGATAAAGCTCCTAGAACAAGACTTCAGCAGTTCAGATGAATGTACTACACTAAACCTCTGAGCTGTGCAGCACTCGAGATGTTCCTCTCTCTATCATCTACCAGCTACACCTCATTCAGCGTTACTCAGAAATAATCAAGACATCTACACCGGACAGTCAGCTGGACGCCTCTCCACGTCGTCCCAGGGGTTCAGAATATGGGTATTACGTGATCCACATTCATGAAAATACAGATCATCTTCATCAGTGATTCCATGAAGAACCTTCAGCATCCACAGAACCGTTCCTTTCCATTAAAGGAAAAAGCTGCTGAAAAAAACCTGCATCACTCTTAAATATAAAGATTACAATTGACGTGATCCCATAGAAGAACCATTGTGTGTTCCTCAAAGAACCTTTCAGTGATCAGAGAGACACGTCCATTTTCCACTATAAAGAACATTTAGTGGGTTAATGGATGTTAAAGGTTCTTCTTGGAACCATCAGAACCTTTATTTGTGTAGAAGCTCTTCCACTACAAATACCAATACTTTACAAACCATCACACAAGTTACAGATTCCACTGCACTAAAGGTTCTTTATAAGGGTTTTTTAGATGATTCAATTGTTTTTTGCACTAAGAAAAATGGTCAGCACTGAAAGACTCTTTTGGGAAACCTTGGTACTTCTACATCTTCACTGCACATACAACTCATTAAGGACCTTTATTTCTAAGATTGAACCAAATGGTTCCCTGTAGGGAGTTTTGGACTAAATTCCATTAGTATTCAGTGGTTTGAACACACCACTAACACAAGGCAACAAATGACCAGTAGGGGGCTGATAGAGTTTCCATTAAAACCAGTACAAGTCATATCAGTGCTGGGGAAAGTGACTGTAAAGGTAAAGCGTTACAATATTGCATTAGTCCTTTAAAAAAGTAACTGAATGCATTTGTTACTTCTTCTGGGAATGTATTATTTTGAGCTTTTCATGGCTTGGGCCGGTCTTGCTTGGTTTTCTAGTAGCAGAAAAGCCAAAAGTAATGTTATAAAGGACCTACTGTAAAAGCCTCAGGCTGACTGGAAACAAAATAGCTCAAAAGGGAATGCAGTATTTCATTGTTAATTAAAAACTAGTGCATCACTTTATTAGTTGCTGATCAAATGATTAATCGCTTCCAAAATATCCGTTTTTGTTTCTGTAATATATGTACGTGTACTGTGTATATTTATTGTGTATATATTTTGAAAATATTTACATGTATATGCATTTATACATTTGGATTTAAATATATTTTTCATATGCATGTGTTTGTATTTATATATATTTACACATAATAAATACACACAGCACACACACATATATTATGTAAACAAAAACTTTTATTTTGGATCTGATTAATCATTTGACAGCAAAAAAAGTAATCTGATTACGTTACTTTTAGCGCCACCCCCAACACTGATGATTTCTTTTTTTTTTCAGCAGATACTTTACACTTCTCGTTCACTCGAAGGTTCCTCGGGGAACCAATAATGGTCCATTGATGGCATCACTGCCACTTCTTCTAGACGTTCTACAGGACCTGGAACTTCCAGGAGTTCTGGTCCTTGTAGTCCAGACAGTCTGCAGCGTTGAAGTTGAGCTTCCAGGACCCCGTTTGGTCCTTGTAGTCCAAGCAGTCGACGGCTCCGAAGCCCAGCGAGGCAGCGGTGTAGCCCTGAGACGAGAGCGAGGCGGGCGACTGGCCCAGAGCCGCACCCATCGGGCTGAGAGCTCCCCCGGTGGCCGACAGCTGCGGGTGCATGGGCGACAGGTACGAGCTGCAGTCCAAGCCGCTGAAGTAGGATGAGGACGAGGCGTAGCTCTGGGTGTAGGCCGGGGCCTGGGTGTAGGTCATGGGGTAGGCGCTGGAGCGCTGCAGGCAGGGCGTGCTGGACACTGACAGAGGGTCCTGGAGAGGAGAGATGGAGGCCGGGCTCCAGATGGACACGGTGGCGCTGGTGGAGCTGGAGCTCGGGGCCGGGGCCGGCGGGGGGCTGTAGGGGCCATTGGTGCTGGCGCTGGGCTCGATGACGCTGGGCTCTCGGGCCGGAGATGACTTCTTCTTTGGTGGTCTGGGTTTGGTCTGACCGCTCGTCTGTTGCTGCTGCTGCTGCCGGCATTTAGCCCGACGGTTCTTAAACCACACCTGAACAAAACACAGAGGGACGTCTGTCAGTGTCCCATTACAGTCTGGTGCATGCAAGTACCACCTTATTTATATGTGACCCTGGAGCACAGGTACGTTTGTAGAAAACAATACACTGTATGGGACACAATGATACATTTTTCTTTTACACCAAAAATAATTATGATATTAAGTAAAGATCATGTTCCATGAAGATATTTAGTAAATCTCAATGTCAAGTACCATATATATATTAAAGCTTTTGTGTGAGTAATATGTATTGCTGAACAACTTTAAAGGTGATTTTCTTTTTGATGAGATTCTAGATTTTCAGATAGTTGTATCAATGAAACGCTTATTTATTCAGCTTCCAGATTATGTATAAATCACTGTTTAAAAAAACAACCTGCATGACTGTTTGTGCTCCAGGGTCACATATAGGCCTTTAAAATGTGCTTTACAGGATAGAAATGGCTGTGCATTCACCAAAATAATAAAATAATAAAATAATACAAAATACAACTAGTGCTGCCATCATGGCTTTGCTTTTATAATTTGATTTTTCTAAATTATGTCAGGGTTTTGCCATAACCTATTAACTAAAACTTAAAAAAAATAATTAAACAAATGTTACTCATAATAAAATAAAAGTAACTTTTAATTTAACTTGATGTAACTTGACATAAAATAACATGTAGATGAATTTGAAAAAAACACAAACTACTAAAAATGACAAAAAACATACAATAAAATGACTAAAACTTTAACTAAAATTAAAACTAAAGCAGAAATAGATAATTTTAATAACGAGTAGCATATTTTCCACCTAATCAGATAATTAAATTACCCTGAATGATGACTATAAATAACCTTCTGTGCAGTGAAACACGTACCCGTGTGAGTTCTTGAGCATGTGCTGGACTCACCTGGACTCTGGACTCGGGCAGGTTGATCTTGAGAGCCACCTCCTCTCTCATGAAGATGTCTGGGTATCGTGTCTTGGCGAACAGCGCCTCGAGGATGTCGAGCTGCGCGCGCGTGAAGGTGGTTCTCTCGCGCCGCTGCTTCCGCGGAGTGTCTGAAGAAGAAGCGCAGAAACACAGAGCTCTGTGATGGGCCAGTTCTGATGTTCAATTGAATTTAATCTATCTGTCTATCCAAAGTATGTTTAAAATAGATCTACCCATTCCTCGTGATAGAATAGAATTAAATAAATGAACTGAGCATAACACAGAATGCTTTTTTTCTCATTAGGTGTCATAAAAAGTAGTGCAAAACCTTTTCAAGTCAGTGCAGCTCATTTCATTTTTATCAAGGCTATATTCAAAGTGTGAAATGTGAGAATTGTTTGCATTTGTTTTTATTTACACGGCGTTCCTTAAACTATTACACAAAATAATATTATGTATTAAGATAAACATTGACCATCACCTTTACGCGCACTTTAACGAATTAAATCTATCTATATATATATGATCGTTTATTTGTAGTCTATACGTAAAAGCATAAATTTGTGTAAATATTAACTATTCCATAAATAAATGACACCTTTGCTCAATGTCTTCGAATTATGATATATATATATATATATATGTGTGTGTGTGTGTGTGTGTGTGTGAGAGTGTGTGTGAGTGTATTAATAAAGGGTTTAATTAATTAACTGATATCTTTAAAAGATCATTATTTGGCATTTGTCTCATAAACTCTTGTCAAAATACTTAAACGAATAGACTTACGAAATAAATCAGCATGATTTGAAATGTGAGATTAGGCTATATGAATATTGAGATGAATAATCGAATGTTTGTCGCATTTAAAATATATTTAAATTGTCGATGTGAATATTCACCTGTGTGTTTACATTCGATTTTAACTAAAAAGAAGTGAACGTTGAATATAAAGTTCGTTATATAGGACTCATCTACAAACACAGGCCAGTATTTTCGATTTACTCGTGACAGAATTAAATATTTTTGTTAAAGCTGAGCAATTCACAAAATACGTTTTTTTATTAGATTTAAGAAAAAGGAGTTGCAAGTCATGAATAACATATAACTAAATTTATAAAACTAAACATTTTCATTTCACTGCAGCATATTATTTGTAAAAATTTATATTAAAATGCATAGCCTACTTTCTATAAATACGATTTTTTTTTCCCATATTGAGAATTGATTTTCTACATTCTAAGGCGTTGCTTGCTACACAAAATAATATTAATAATAAAGATAAGGTGATCGTCACTTTTACGCGCAGTTTAACGCGTTAAATATGACAAGTAACGAATAAATCAATCCGATCTCGGATAAATAATACGCAAAATAAAAACAAAAAACGTCGCTATTGATACGCAAAATCTGACTTAGGCGTGTGTATGCTACGCAGTGTGTAGGATTAGGATTGTTTGGGAGATACGTGAAAACTGCGTCTCACATGAACACCAACAAATATCGTATCATATGCACGCGAAAACTGTGTATTATATACACGTGCATATCACATACACGACTGACGAAATCAATTTTTGCGTATCAATACATTTTCTCTAAATGGTGATTAATTGGCTGTAATAATGAGGTTGACGGTGAGAGATCAGTACTCACTGGGGTAACCGACGGCGGAGTGCAGGAGATCCATCCCGGTACCGGACAGAGTCAGACCGTTCACTGAGTAATGAGGCTGCTTCATGTAGGACATCATGTCTATAAACTCTCTCTCTCCTCTCTCTCTCTCCCTCTCTCTCTCCTTCTGTCAGTCTGTGATGGATCTTTAGTTTGGCGCAGCTGAAAAGGTTCTGATTTCTTCTGTTTTATCTGCAGCGGTCTCTGAGAGTTCGGTTTGTCCGGTGTTCTCCGTGTGACAGTGAGATGAAGTGAGGAGGAGGAGGAGGCGGCTAATTAGAGACTGACAAGACCTGAACAAACCCCTCCCTCCATCCCTCTCCCTCTCCCTCTCTCTCTCCCTCCCTCTCTCTCTCTCTCTTCCTACGATTAAAGAAGTTATCGAACATGAACCACAAAACCAGTCATATAAGGGTCCATTTCTAGTTTTGAGATTCCGGATAAATACGTTTCCGTTGATGTGTGTTTTTTAGGATAGGGCAATATCAGAAAATCTGGAATCCGAGGGCTCAAAAAAATCTAAATATTGAGAATATCATCTTTAAAGTTGTTCAAATGAAGTTCTTAGCAATGAATATTAATCAATGATAATGTTTAGATTTATTTACGGTAGGAAATTTACCAAATATGTTCACGCAACATGATCTTTAATTAATATCATAATGATTTTGGCATAGAAGAGAAATGTATAATTGTGACTCATACAGTGTATAGTTGGTTATTTACATTTAGTCGCTTTCAAATCATGTGTTTGCGTGAAGAATATAAATGATTGTGCATTGCGTTTTCATGTATAAAATGCAAATAAATTACTTCTGGACTTTTAAAATAAAGGTTTTAAAAGGGTGTTTTCGAAGCGATGCCATTTAAAATCTTTTAGTCAATTCGTTCTTAAAAGAATTTTTTTTTTTTGTGTCATTTTTAATACTATTTTTGTAGCGTAAATGTTTCAGGCGGGATTACATCGACGCCATAAAATAAACATTTTTGGTTCCTCGAACAGTCAACAGTTTTATTTGTGCGAAGAACATTTTAATAAGCTGAAGATTCAGTTTTTTGTGAAGTGTAAATATTCCATGCGTGTTAAAAGTTCTTCGTGGAACCATAGATGCCAATAAATAATATTTACTTTTGAGAAACATTTTGGAAAGATAGGCCTAACCGCGTGGATGAAGAAACTTTATATTATAAAAATCTAAAAAACCTTTTCCCACCAAAACAGGGTTTTTAAATAAATATTAAATGTTCTTCACGGAACCACCAATACCAAATAAAAAAACTTTATTTCAAGAGCTTTTCGTTATTCAATGATTGCATTCATTTCAGTGATAACCTTCTTTCTGATGGAGAAGACATTTACATAAATGAGAAAAAACTGAATGCAGTCTATGGAAAAAACCTAAAGATTTGGACTCAGATTTGGTACAGATTCAGTGTCAAAGAGAAATAAAAGACCAAATAAATAGGAAATAAGTGTGTACGTCATCACTAATCGACTGAATGATGACAGGCGTACCGATCGTCTAATCGATGAAATGCCTTGTTTTATGATCTACTGTAGAACTCACACGCTCCAGATTACACGTCACAGCCGCAGAAAACACATGTCGTGATTTAACATCGCTGCAGAATGCTGGAATAATTGGAGTCGGTGTGTGTGTGTGTGTGTGTGTGTGTGTGTGTGGAGGGGGTTCGTGCGTCCAAACGGGATTAAAGAAACAAAAGGACCCAGTGTTCCTTAAATCCCACAAATATCCAGCCTCTCTCTCTGGGACTCTCTGTATTGAAATCACCCTTTATTTTTAATAATCATCTGTCGTATGTGATTTGTATATTTTCTTTATTCCTCGAGTTTGATCACATTATAAACTTCCGTAATAATTTGCGTTTATTAATTAGAAATATTAGTATGTTTGCTAAAGTGTAATATGAAATTACAGAATATAGTTTGTAATTAATTTTTTTTGCAGATCCTAATGAGAAATATTAACATGTAGGCTAAACTATACTCCTGGAAATCCTTTTCGAAGGAATCTCGGTTTTTAAACGAATGAAAATATTTGTCGTTTTTTGAGACTAATTGAAGGTGTTCCAGAGGAAGTTTGTGGTTGGTGTGCACTGATGATCATCTCTCTCTGGAGACAGTAGTATTGCGCTATGATTATGAGGATGTAAATGAGCGCGTGTAAAGCGGATTCAGCGCTTGTTAATTGAATCGGATTTCTTCTAGTTTCAAATCCACAGAAACTCTATAAGGGGTTTATCTGCAGATATAAAGAGACACAGACAGTATAACAGCCTCTGTTCAGACCTTTCATATCTCTCATATCTGTTTCAGATGTTCACCTGCAGCGGCAGGCCGCGTCTCGAGCCGGTGGATCTTCATCATCATCATCATCATCATCACATTCATCTTCATCACAGCCAGAACTGGGATTGAGGATTCTCATCGTGTCTGATGTGAAGTTGGTGAGTCCAAACTTTTCATTTAGGGGGGAAACATCATGATACGCGCACGCGCACGCAGGCTCGTTCACAGACACCTGTTCATTCTTCAGTGACTGTGTTTATTCAGCACTTTACTGTAAACCATCAGCACTTTACTTTCCTCCCTTTTAATCTATATTAACCCCTTCTTTAATGCAAAAAGTAACAATTTAAGTATACGTGTAGCCAATTAAGCCAAATTAAGTTTAATCAATGTTCAAATCTATGTTAATTTCTTGAATATTAAATAATAAAGCATGTTGTTTCATTATGCTAAGTTACAATGCTTTATCGCATTATTCATTAGTTTAATGTAATTAAAAGAGTGTCTTGTGTTAGAGGCTGTCTGTCTGTGGGTTGTTGTGTTTTTTGAGATACTCTTTTTCTTCTCATCGTGTGGCACTAGGACCCAGCGCTGACTGAAATTAAGGACACAACCACCACATAAGAAGCTTACAGTATTTAATCTGCAGGGCCTAAAAACACACACACATACAGAGACACACACACACATACAGAGACACACACACATACAGAGACAGACACACACACACAGAGAAACACACATACATATATACAGAGACACACACACACACTCTACGAGACGCGTAGACAAACACACACACAGACACACACCCACGCACAGAGAGACACACACACACATGTCTGGTTTGCAATCCTTGTGAGGTCTCTCTCTTCATAGGTGTAATGGTGTTTCTACTGTACAGACTGTATGTGGTATTGTCCTACACTGACCCTACAC
>JAUCMT010000037.1:326742-343126 GCA_032357475.1 Enteromius thamalakanensis
AATGCACGTACGCACACACACACACACACACACGCATGTTGGGTTTAAATGCACGTACGCACACACACACACACACACACGCATGTTGGGTTTAAATGCACGTACGCACACACACACACACACATGCACATGAACAAACAACACATAGAACTTTGTTGTGACTCAGTGGCTTAAATAAAGGCAAGCCAAAGAAAAAACACACTCTTTCACACACACTCAGTCTAATATGGCTCCTCTTGTCATCTCGTAACAGGAAGTTTGCGATCAGCACGAAGATTCCAGACACAAAAGGATGCAGGACGTGTTCAGTGGGTGAGAGCAGACATCTTCATCACTTTAACCATCTTTAGCTCATCAGAGTCAGAATGAGCTTTATTCTCCAGGACACTTCAAAACTGTGTGTGTGTGTGTGTGCAGCTCATAACACTCAGAACGACTGTGTGTTCCTGTGCTGTGCTCTGGAGTCCAGCGTGGTTCTGCTGCAGTGGTACGAGCCCATGCACAAGTTCATGTTGATTAAGGTGAGCAAACACAGCCAGCCCTGACCTTTCACACCACATCACTCGCCCACCACACACACACACACACACACATAAAGGTCAGCACGTCGCCCTTCTCTGTAGATATTTTTCTCCCTTCCGTCTCACAGCACATTGTACTATTTAACAGTCTCCCCGGAGTGACATTTATCTGATCTAAAATTCAGTAAAAATAGTGAAATATTATTCTGCTGTAATCATCTGTGTTCTGAGTGAATCTGTGTGAAAGTGTGTTTCTGTGATGTTCAGCATCATTCCTCCAGTCTTCAGAGATCTTCAGAAATCATAATAATATACTGATTTACTGCTCAACACACACTTCTGATTATCATCAGTGCTGAACTCAGTCGTGCTGCTCAATATTTTTGTGCAAACTGGGATGCATTTTTATTTTTCAGGATTCACAGATGGACAGAAAGTTCAAAAGAACGGTGTTTATTAGAAACAGACATCTACAGTAATTCTATAACTGTGTATACTGTGACTTTTGATCAATTGAATGCGTGTGTAATGAGTTTCTCATCATCATCATGTTCTGTCTCGCAGCAATTCGACTTCCCTCTGCCGACACCGCTGCGTGTGTTTGAGATGATGGTGGTTCCGGATCAGGAATATCCTCAGGTGTATATCCGGGTGAGCAGAGGATCCGGGCCGTCACACCCAGTTCATCTGGACTGCATCGACCTAAACTCAAACACATCGTGGTTCGCCGATACTGGACTCGGTAATGAACACACACACACACACACACACACACACACTCAGACAGTCCTGCAGAATGTCTCATGCATCTCTCTCTCTGTGTGTGTGTGTGTGTGTTTCTCAGAGAACCGCTGCGCTGACAGAGTTCAGTTAAATCAGCTGGACAGTGAAACACTGCTGGTTTTGATTGACAGTGAGTATCATGTGACTGTGCCTCATATTTCTGAATAAAATAAAATAACATATATATACCGGGTTACACTTCATTATCAGATGTTATTGTAACAGTGTAATTATATATTTATGTATTGAATCTATATGTATGATTACACATTTGCTTGTAATTATGCATATGCAAATTTATTGTATTTATAATAGTAAGTGAATGTGACTCCTAACACACTCCTGTGTGTGTGTATAATCTCTCATTCTTGGCTCATTATTATATAAAAGACTATTTAAATAATAAATATGGTGTCTATATGTATTCCTGTGTTGTCTTGTCACAGATTGATAAACAAGTGTCACTCTTGTTTTTATACGGTTGGACGTATAGTGTGTGTGTGTGTGTGTGTGTGTGTGTGTGTGTGTGGTAATGAACGTGACACAGAGCTGATGTAAACAACACAGAATATTCCATGAACGGCCACAGAGAGTTTCTTACGTAACATCTGTCAATGGAACATTCCACACACACACACACACACACACACACACACACACACATAGGGCCCCTGTAAACAAACCCTTCAGGTGATGTCATGGCACTGTGATGATGATGAAGATGATGATGATGTTTTTCTGTCGGTCATCAGACTCTGTTCATACAGTGGCTCTGGACGGAACGGCTAAAGGTCACAGACACCTGACGGATGTCAACTTTAAGTTAGACATCGACGCTGTGGGTGAGTGTGAGTGTGTGTGTGTGTGTGTTTTTAAGAAGCAAGAGCTGCGTCTCAACACACAAACTCTGTTCTCAGTGTATCACGACGAGACGCTGATCGCTATCTGGAAACACGGCTGGCAGAGGAGAGGTCAGGGGTCATCAGAGATCCTGCAGGAGATCACTGACCACAAGAAGACCTTCCGGCTGCTGGGAACCCACAGGTACCACACACACACACACACACACACTGATATATATACATACATAAACAGGTCAGAAACATTTTTATGAATTATTATGGTATGTTTGCTTCCTGTCAACAGAGTCGTCGTCATGGAGAAGCGATCGTTTGATGACCAATCAGGACTCTGTAATCTGTACATCCTGGAGACGGTTGACTCCACCCCTGTTTCTCAAACACACACACGGCCAACCTCTGTTATTAATTAAACTCATCCTGATAATAAAGACGTCAGCAGAGGTGTGAGACCACAGCCCGCATCTGTCTCCAGTGTGTGTGTGTGTGTGAGGAAGTGTGTGTGTGTGTGAGGAAGTGTGTGTGTGTGTGAGGAAGTGTTTGAGTGTGTGTGTGAGGAAGTGTGTGTGTGAGAGAGAGTAAGTGTGTGTGTGTGAGGGATTTCGCAGTGATCTGTTCACTGAATAACTCTTACAAGATCCGCCTGTAGTTTCTAGCTAAACAGAGAAATCCAGAGCACAGAATGTGTCAGGCCAGTCTAGAGCTGAAAATCTAGATTAACAGGTAATTCAGACACAGCAGGTGTGTGTGTGTGTGTGTGTTTGTTTGACTATACTTGTGAGGAACCAAACGTTGTCTCTTATTTAGTGAAAGATGTAAATAACCCACTCGTGAGACATGTTGCTGGTCCTCTCTAGATAAAAACTCTTCTGAATCAGTCTCCAGGAGATCTGCTGTAGATCTAGTGTCCTGTAGATGTTTCTATGAAGGGTAGGTTTAGGGAGAGGGTTAGAAAATATCTTTCACCTGAGAGAACATCAGTAATGTCCTCACTAAGATAGCAGAACAAACGTGTGTGTGTGTGAGTGTGAGTGTGTGTGTGTCTGGATGTGTGTGTGTGAGTGTGTGTGTGTGTGTGTGTGTGTGTGTGTGTGTGAGTGCGCAGCGCCACCGTCTGGTCAGATCTTCAGTCTGTTTGCTGTTATTGTGCCGGATGGTGAAGATCTGCCGAGTATCTCAGGGACATCAGACTGTTTCTGGAGGAACTGGAGTATTTGCACGTCTCTTGTGGATTAATGAAGTAGTTCTGTGTGAAAAAAGACATGAATGTGACTGAAACTCTTCTTCACTATTAAAATAAAATAAATGCCATTCGACTTGTTTTTATTCAAACATGCGTCTCATTTTTCAAATGCTATACATTCATTATGTAAGAAATGATAGATTAGAATAGAACAGGAAATATGTTTTTAAGAAGAAAAACATTATAAGCAGCTAATGAAGTTACGAACAAACATTCTTCTCCGAGTTTCTCTTATGTTCACATAACTGGGAAGTATTTTAAACATTTTAACTCTAGATGTTTAGATACATAATAAGCTACAATATTTAAAAAAAAACAACGATTTTTTAATGTAACTTCTACAGTATGGCAATGGGATTGCAGTGACGCGATGATGATGATGCTGATGGGATCACAGTGACTGTGTGTTCGGAGCATCCTCCTCTTCATCCCGGTTGAGCGCGCGCCGGTTCAGATGCGTCCCGCCGCTCCGGTCGGACTCCGCGCGCGAGCCGTGCCGCGCTGCTCCCATTTTGCTTGTAGTTTTCCGCATTATTTCCAGGTCAGAGGCTCGGCGCTTCCTGTGCGGCGCGTGCGGACTGAAGATGGCCGCAGATGGAGGCGCTCTGAAGGATATCAATGAGATTAAATCGCAGTTCCGGACCCGCGAGGGATTCTACAAGCTGCTCACCCTCTCGGACTCTCAGCAACGGGCCGGGCTGCCGCGGGGCCCCTCGGCGGGGGTCGCGGGCAGCGGCGCCGGCGTCGGACTGGTGCAGGGGCCCGGGGCCGCCAACTCCTCTCCGGGCTTCCTGCCGCCGGTGCGGGTGTCGATGGTGAAGCTGAAGCCCGAGGACCCCAGCGAGGACTCGGAGCGAGTGTGCTTCAACATCGGCAGGGAGCTGTACTTCTACACCTACACGAACATCAAGAAGGTACGAGCATCTCTCGGTCTGACGCGGGCTCGGTCTGAATGACGGATTCGGTTCGACTGCGGATCCGAGGCTTCAGTGTAACAGCGAGGCGCGCTTTGTTTACATTCGACCGCGTGCACGCCCCGAGAACGTTAACCTTCCTGCTGAGAAACGCTACCTGACCGTTCAAAACCAAACCTCCAGATTTAAACGTTTATTTATTATTATTATCTTGGTTAAGGGAACGTTTAATTTAAAACATAATGAGAACGTTACTTTTGAATATCCTGTGAACAAATAAAAATCGTTCGATGAACACTAATACTAAGGTAAAAAAAATGTTTTGTGCTAACATTGTGAGGAGATTATTAAGGACTCGATAATATTCTGAATATTATATTAATGTTACTGCAGCATTTAGTTCCAACATTTAGATCCATCCACTCATAGTTATAAAAAAATTTTTCATAATTTGCAGAGAACCTTGCCAGAATGTTTTGAGAACGTTTCCTGTTAGCTGGGTAAAAGCGTGAGGGCCTGAGAATACCATACAGATCTGTCCAAACCAAACAAGACATCAATAAATGCACGTGTCACCTGATGCACAAATGCACAGATTACTTTTTGCATGAACAATTTATTAATGCAGAACAGAACATTTGTATTATTGAACATGTCTGTACTTGTACAATGCATAAAATGTCTGTGCAAATAATTGTGCGTGCACCTGAGTAAACCTGAGTGTAAAGTCGTCCTCCTCAGACAGAACGGGCTGGTGCTGTGATGGTCTTCATGACAGAGGTTTAGAAATGCTGTGGTGTGACAGAACCACCAGCAGATGTCAGACAGATCCTGAGCTCTTCACTGTAGTGCTGCTGTGGTTCTCAGGATTATACACTGCCGGACTCTCATTAGCCTGATCTGGAAGCAAAATCATTCTGGAGCTCATGTAAAACAGCTTTCCTGTAGATCACAGAGCTAGTGATGCAAGTCATGTGTTCAGTTCCCAGGGAAATGATTGAACTGAAACACATAAATATAAATCTATGTGATCATAAAGAATGACAGAAACATCTAATCTGGGCTCTGAGCCTATTTATTAGTGCGTATATCCTTATATTATCTGTATTTTAATTAGTTTACGAACTAAAATAAAAATCCAACACTTTATAGACATTAAAACCAACTCATTTCTATATATCGTCTATCTAAATGATAGAAACAACATGGCACTTTATGTGTGTGTGTGTGTGTGCAGGCAGTGGACCTCAGCAAGCCTATAGACAAGCGCATCTATAAGGGAACACAGCCCACGTGTCATGACTTTAATCAGTACTCGGCGACGGCTGACAGCGTGGCTCTGATCGTGGGCTTCTCGGCCGGACAGGTGCAGTACCTCGACCCCATCAAGAAGGAGACCAGCAAGCTCTTCAACGAGGAGGTGAGCTCCTCATCATCTCTGCACATTCACACCTGATCAAAACATCTGTGTCAGATCTGATCTCAGACGGGAAGCTTATCACCAGTCATGACGGCTCAGTAAGTGAAATCTGGATCAGACTGATCAGAGTTTAGAAATACCATGTTTTCTCTCCAGGATCAGGTAACCCACCTTGTTTCTGTGCTGCTTTTCCAAAGCAAACTTGGATCGGATCACCCTGATCTAGATGCACACTTCCTCAGATTTCCAAATCTGGATTAGTAATGTTCTAGAGAGCACTTAAAATATGGAAGCCCGGAATAAAATATAAAAAAGGTAATAGTGACTTTTTTTATCTCAGAACTGTCAGATATAAAGTCAGAATTGCGAGAGAGATGTATATTCAGTATCCTTTTTCATGTTGAACAACCCATTTTTAAGATTTGATCCAATCTGATTCCTTGGACAAAAACCCATCAGATTACTTTTGCCGGGCTCTGGTGTAAACAGTCTGATTGTACCATATTACCACATCTTAGTTTTCATGATGAACATGTCCAGCATGTTTTAGTATTTAAGTACTTTGTGAACCGGAGCACAATCCTGTCTCAGATGTTGATGTTGTGAATCTCAAACCGTGATCATTAAGACGCTCATTCAAGTTTCTAATCCAGTAATATGAACTCTCTTCATATCTTCTTCCTCAAACAGCCGCAAAGATTTAGTAATTTCCTCGTGGCAGTTTAAATTTGTCAACCTAATGGACAGCAGAAAGCCCTTAAAATGAAAAACGTCTTTATGATGTGACATTTAGTTTTATACACTGTTTATCTCACGCTGAACAAGTAACTTTGCTGAAGAATGGTGTATAATATATAATACAGAGCAGTCTATGCTGGCTGTGCACAGAGACTAGAAAGAGAGCTGCTGACCACTCACAACCTTCAAGATAGTCAGCTTTTCTTATTAAAACAAGCTGCTGCTTACTATTCAGACGGGAGTTTGGGAACCTTAAACCACATAGCATTGCTTTTTAGCAACATCATATGACCACTTTAATATATATATATAACTTGTTTGTTCGGCACTGTGTAAATAAAATATATTCTCCCCCCAGAGGCTGATAGACAAATCGAAGGTGACGTGTCTGAAGTGGCTCCCGAAGTCGGAGAACCTGTTCCTGGCGTCTCACGCCAGCGGTCACCTCTACCTCTATAACGTGGAGCAACCGTGTGGTACCACGGCCCCGCAGTACTGCCTGCTCCGGCAAGGAGAGGGCTTCGCTGTCTACGCCTGCAAGACCAAAACGCCCCGTAACCCGCTGCTCCGCTGGGTGGTCGGCGAGGGGGGGCTCAACGAGTTTGCGTTCTCACCTGACGGCGTTCACGTAGCCTGCGTCGGTCAGGATGGCTGCTTGCGTGTTTTCCACTTCGACTCGATGGAGCTCCAAGGCGTGATGAAGAGCTACTTCGGCGGGCTGCTCTGCGTCTCCTGGAGCCCCGATGGGAAGTATCTCGCGACTGGCGGGGAAGACGATTTAGTCACAGTTTGGTCATTTGCAGAGAGTCGCGTTGTGGCCCGTGGACACGGGCACAAGTCGTGGGTCAACGTCGTGGCTTTCGACCCGTTCACGACGAAACTGGAGGACGAGGAGCCGATGGAGCTGAGCGGCAGCGAGGAGGACTTCCAGCAGGGGGCGCTGCAGTTCGGCCGCGTGCGAACCAGCAGCACGCTTTCGCGACTTTCGCGGCACAGCTCCAAAGGTGGAGCTTCATCCGTGACGTACCGCTTCGGATCGGTCGGACAAGACACGCAATTCTGTTTGTGGGATCTGACAGATGACGTTCTGTATCCGCGGCTTCCGCTCTCTCGCGCAATTACGAACACCTTCGGTCCGACGATCCCGAGCGGGAGCAGCGGAGTCGAAGGCCACCACCATCCCTCAATCCCTCACCAGACGGCCACTTTACCGCTGCCTTTGCCTCGCTCGCTGTCGCGCTCGAATTCCCTTCCGCATCCCGCTGTCGCAAACACCTCTAAGAGCCAGGGGGCGACGGAGAGCAGTGTTACGAGTGCCGGCGGTGGAGGGGGAGGTGGAGGAGGAGGAATCACGCCGTTCAGCATCGGACGCTTCGCAACGCTTTCTCTACAAGAGCGCAAATCGGACAAATCCGGGGTGGGAGGGGAGAAGGAGCACAAGCGCTATCACAGCCTCGGGAACATCAGCAAAAGCAACGATAAGATCAATGTGGCGCCGCGCAGTAACCGGCTCGATGGCGCTAAAGTGCTGGGGACCACGCTGTGTCCGCGCATGAACGAGGTGCCGCTGCTCGAGCCACTGGTGTGTAAGAAGATCGCCCACGAGCGGCTGACCGTGCTCGTCTTCATGAACGACTGCATCATCACGGCCTGTCAGGAGGGACTCATCTGCACTTGGGCCAGGCCCGGGAAAGCGGTTAGTCCAGAATGCAAAGCATAATAATATATTTATATGTAAATATTTAATATATAAACATGCTTTTCCTAAACATCTGAGCATGGGTGTGTATTTTTATAATATAGTGCATGATAGATAGTGCACACTCATGTATGATGAAACTTTTTTTAATCACAAATAATGATTTGACAGCACTAATATAAATATATACAGATTTATTAATTAGTTTGTTTGGCCAGTCGTAGAAGGATGCTGCTCATGTTTCACCTCACTCTCTTTCTGTGTTTGTTAGCACCCGTCTCAGCCGCTCTCAGCACAGAATGGAAACTCTCCGAGCGGGACTGTGGTATAGCCCCAGCCTCATTCCTGCGTCTGCATCCGGAGCCAGTCCATCACCGTCCACTCAACATGAACACACGGGACCATGATGCACTGCGGCGCTCTCCTGCAGACGGACTGAGATTCTTTAGCTGGCCTCTTCACTGCAAAAGCCACAGCTATTTTATTTCCTATTTATTTATTTGAACATCGAGACTTCTATTGTACATATTCTATAACGGCAGAGACATGTATTGAAATATTGAACTCAAATAATTAATATATGAAGATCCTATATTGTACATAGTGACAGATGCATTGAATGTGGATCGACGAGTTCTTGTTCTAGTGTGCTAGTGCTTCATAAGTGGTCATCCTGCCGAGAAAGTGCATCCTTTGCTTTGGCTTCGGCCTGAACTGAGAGTTACGTGCGTTTGTTCGACCGCTAGACTGGAGTTTTCTGCTTCTTAGATTACTAGAGAGGTGAGGTTAGTGTCGTCTAGGAATAGTGTTAAATGGTAGGCAGGGTATATGAACCGTGAACGTGAGATTTTATATATTTACCAAGTTTTTGCTAAGCAAACGACGTCACTGCTGAATGAAAACAGACGTTTGTGCCATTCTCACATGACTGTTTAGAGCTAGTCCAAACTAGAAGTGGATGTCTTTAGAATTTGCCTTGCTGAACACAAGACTGTGGAAGTCAGTGTCCGCCATTGAATAAAAAATAAACATGGTTACTGCAGCTTTTTATCTCACGATTTACAATATTTTCTCTCAATTATGAGAAAATGCAATATATACTTTTATTCTGTGGAGGAAAAAAATTGTTATTTTAAAAGTTTTGTGAGATATAAACTATATAAAAGTCAAAGTTGCAAAATATAAACTTAGAATTACAAAAATTCGAAATTGCTAAATGTAAACTTAAAATAAAAAAAATTTAATTGTGAGATATAAAAAAAAGTCAAAATTGAAAGAGAGAAACTCAAAGCTGCGAGAAAAGTCAAAAGGTAGCAAAAAATAAACTCAGAATTCCTGAAAAAAGCCAACGTAGCAAGATATAAACTCATAATTGCGCAAAAAAGTTAAAGTCGCAAAATAAAAACGGAGAATTTCTGAAAAAAGTAAATGTCGTGAGATATAAACTCAGATTTCTTAAAAATAAATTAAATATTTTAACATGTAACCTCAAGATTACAAAAAAGCCATTTCTGGGGAAATAAAAGTTGCAATCACCTTGTTTTAATTGTTATTCTGTGATGGACGTCAGCTGCGAGGGAAGGTTGGAGCAACAGTGAACTATTGTAGCATGGAGTAGGCGCTATTACTCACACCTGCTATGCCTCTTGCAAAATTTTGCACATTTCCAGGTTGGTTTTAGCTCGCTGGAGGGACCAGTGTCAAGGGTCGGGATCACGAGAGCCAATGTGAAGGGTTTAGGGTTTTGTCGTGCAGACTCCTCTAAAGGACCGTGTCAGTCCGTGCGATTCTTGTTATAAAGCAGAGAAATGCTAACCTACATTCCTATAAATCATGGATATCACACATACTGTCAGTCATGCGTTTCACATGGTCACCAAAACCAGTTCTCCAGCCAGTTTTGCTAATCTTTTGTGATCCTGACAGTAAACGAACACCTCAAGGATGGATCATTTTCTCACAAGATCCTATTTAAAGCATCTAAATACTCAAACCAACTTAAGAGATACAAAGCCTGTCTAGAAGTCTGCGAGGAATAACACTGCATAAATTGGTCTTTGAGGTCATTGCATTGGTCTGAATGAGGTCAGTTTGGCTTCTTTAGTAATCCTGACGTGAAGGCAGACCTCTGCTTGTGTTTGAGACAAAGGCCAAGCTAACGAACTTGTATACGATCCTTCCCACCCAATCACAGAACACTACGTGATTTAGCCCTGGCCGGATGTACGCTTAACACTTGGCTCTCATTTTTTATGTCTTTTTGTAACTTTAAGTGTTTATTGTTTTTTTAAAGTCTCAGATATTTTGGGATGTATGTTTCGTACGGCTGTAGGATGGGAATCGTCTTTGCTAGTAACTGAAGAAATGCAACTGGACTAATTATTGAACGTTTAGTGTATTATTTAAACTACTGCTTTATCCATTAGGGGATTATTTTGTTACTTGGTTTTTTTTTTTCTCCTTGTTTTTCTTTGCAAATGCGTTCAGGATGTCTTGTCTTACTGTAACGGATGACGGCACCCATCTGCTACACTGAACTGTTAGAGTCCCACCTCATCGACGTATGAAGATGGATTCCGGTGTGACTTCTGTTCCTCCACACTGCTTTACTTTAAAATCGATTATCTTCCACTGCATGTCTTTTCATTGATCACACGGTTATATGCCTGAGTCTGGTGATGTGGCCAACGATATCACAATATCCAGTTTGTATATGCCAATCTGTTATTAAAACATCAAATACTCACGCATCGGCTTTTTATTAGTAATCACTTCCACCAGAAGTTCATCCAAAAATGAAAATGTGGAAAAATGTGTCTCAGTAATGGAGGTGAATGGGTGCCGTCAGAATGAGAGTCTGAATCAGAATAATCCACGGCACTCCAGTCCATCAGTTAACATCTGGAGAAGACATAACCTGCATCTTTGTTAAAAACAAATGTATTTTGTCTTGTAAACACTTGATCTGTGCAGATTTCTCTCCTGATTCAGACAGAACACGTCTTCACCGGAGGAAGGTATTATGGATTACGGATTATTTTAGTTAAAAATGCTGGATTAGTTAGATCTTCTGTCTTCTCCAGATGTTAACTGATGAACTGGAGTGCTGTGATGTCTTTATCAGATTCTCATTCTGACGGCACCCATTCACATCCATTACTGAGACACTGATGCAGAAACAAACTCTTGATCTTGGATGAACTGAAGGTGAGAACATTCTCAGATGATTTTATTCCTTGAATTGTCTGAACTAGTGAAAGTGTTTATTTTGCACATCTATATGTACAGTAATGCTTATGATTATGATTTGTTGTATTATAACACCTGAGGGAGTCTAGATGTCAGAACTGAATGAACAGATTCAGAGATGATAATCTGACAGATATAGGGTAATTGTGACGCACTTTACTCTCTTAAATGTCTTTTGGAGTGATTCACAGGAAAAGTGTGTGTGTTTTTATCAAACAGAGATCTTTCAGAGTGAGGGAAGTTCACGCAACTCCAGTTGACTGTTAAACGTTTTCAGTTATTGCATGTAAACGCTGAAAGTATTGCAACAGGTCAGTAGTGTGTAGTAACAGCTGAAGGATAAGAATACAGCACAGGAAGTGTTTTTTGAAAGCCTCTGGTAAGACTGCTGAAGATCTGATTGTAGGCAGAGCAAGCGTTCTTTGGTTGTGTTTCAGAGCTGGAGCAGGGGCTTGAAATAAGCTGCATCTCTCACAGATGATCATGACGGATCACCAACAAGAACATCAGGTGAGTTCCTGTAAAGAAATCAAGTGTTAATTCAGTACAGATGTGCTCACGTCTGACTGCGGTACAGACGCACAGGAGCAGATCTCTGCAGGACACGGGTGACAGGAAGCTGGAGTATCATGGCGATGATGATGATGATGAAGGCTCAGGTGTGGTACAGGTCCACAGCAGATGGAACAACATCCGTAAGTGCTGCAGTTATTATTAACCTCACTTTACATGATTCAGAAACAAATAACATTTGTGTTACACTACAGGAAAAGCACAGCTGTATCTGTAGAAACACACAATAATACACTGGTGTCTTACTCATGTTTCTTTGATGGTAGGGTTAAGAATAGAGGATAGAAAATATCCTTCACCTGATAGAAAATCAAAGGAAGTCTATGCTGTGTATCCACTCAGATAGCAAACGTGTGTGTGTGTGTGTGTGTGTGTGTGTGTGTGTGTGTCAGACCTGTCTGTGGTGTGTGTTCTGCTGGGCGTCTCTCTCATACTGATGCTGGACAGCTGTCGGTCCTCCTCGGAGCCGTGGGTTCTGCTGGGTTCTGCTGGAGTCTCGGTCTGGGACTGGACCTCAGTATGTGTGGTGCTGTTATTCTCCGTCCTGCAGGTGGCGCTCTATCATCTTCCCGTGGGTCAGGTGAGGTCAAACACTAGACACACATAAACCAGCAGGCTTGGCGAGTGTGTGATTGTTAGTGAGGTTTGTATCTTCTCTGATGAAGGTGACCGAAGGCAAGATGGGCTGCGATGGAAAGAGTCTGAAATACAAACTCAACGGTGAGAGAACCAGCTGCTTCCATTCTGTGTTTCTGAGCTCTCTCCTGGGGCCCTGGAATAGTTCTTTATTAGAGGGGCCTTGGGGACAAAGATTGTGTTGTTTGTGTGTGTGTGTGTGTGTGTGAGAAAATGTGTGAGTGTGTGTGTGTGTGTGTGTGTGTGGGGGGGATGGGGTTCACAGATATAAAGACAGGAGCCTGTTCCAGATGAAGGGTTCTGAAGGGTTCTGCTGGTTCTGCTGCAGGTCTGCATGCGTTCCTCCTGACTGTTCTTCTGGTGCTGGTTCTGTGGTTCTCTGGGGTTCTGCAGGCCAGTTCTGTGACGGTCAGGGTCTTCTCTCTAGTCACCGCAGGCATGGCCGTTTCTCTGATCTTCAGCCTCACGCTGTTCCTGTGTCCAATCAGAACACCGTCCTCTGCCCAAGTGACCTACAACAGCTCAGGTACGACTGCTTCCTGTGTGTCTCACTCTGTGTGTGTGTGTGTGTGTCTCACTCTGTGTGTGTCTAACTGAGTGTGTGTGTGTGTGTGTGTGTTTGTCTAACTCTGTGTGTGTGTGTGTGTGTGTGTGTTTGTCTAACTCTGTGTGTGTGTGTGTGGTACAGCACAGGCCCTGCTGAGGTTTGTTCTGGGTCAGAGTATGGATCCTCGTCTGGGCATCATTGACGTCAAACACTTCGTCATGGTCAGGATTGGATTCATCGGCTGGGTGAGTTTGTGGAGATGGTTATCCTAAGTTTTCACATGATCAGTGATGGATGTGTGTGTGTGCGCTGCAGGCCATGATGGATGTGAGTTATCTCCTGACTGCTGTAGAGATGAAGAGCTGCTCTCTCTCTCTGCTGCTGGTCATCCTCTTCCAGCTCATTTACATCCTGGACTTCCTCATCGATGAGGTCAGTGTGTGTCATGTTACAGTGGGTCATTATTAAAAGCCTTACTGAATAGATTAATGAAAACATAATCCTGTAAATGTTGCTGATCAGCTGTGCTCTGGTGTTGATGAACACAGCTTCTTGTGTTTGGGGTTGAACGGGAGTAATGACCGATGCTGTGTTTGGACAGGGCTCTGTGCTGACCACCAAAGAGTTCACGCAGGAGCCCATCGGCTTCATCATGATCTTGGGCGAGTTCATCTGGATCCCGTTCTTCTCCGGTCTGCCCGCTTACTTCCTGCTTCAGAGGCCCAGTCACATCCACTTCCTGTCTGCCGTCCCCATCTGTGTGCTCTTCTGTGAGAATAACCTCATCTTTACATAAACAATCTTCTTTTATATTTCTTTTGTATGTCCTTTTGAGTCTCAGGGAAATGTTAAAGTACACAAGTCTCTGAGAGCGGAGCTTTATTGAATGCACTGATTAGAGTCTGCTGATGATTATAATACTGTTCCAGCGGCGGGATTCCTGATTTATTACCTGTCCAACGAGCAGAAAGACGGTTTCCGCAGGAATCCCAGCGATCCGGCCTACGCTCGTACGTCAACTCTTACCGTTCTCTTTCACTGTATATACAGTAAGAGCTTCATAAACACACAGGAGTGAGGTGCTGATGCTCTCAGTGTCTCTCGAAGGTCTGAAGACGATCCAAAGCCCGGCGGGAGTCAGTCTGCTGGTGTCTGGATGGTTCGGATGGGTTCGACATCCCAATTACTTCGGAGACGTCCTGATGATGTTTGCCTGGTGTCTGCCGTGCGGTGCGTTTTGATACCAGACATTGCTTTAACATGAAAGTGGTACTTTAAAAACATCTCTGGTGTGTTAGGAGACACACCAGACAACTATTAGACAATCAGGAATCTGAGGGAGAAAAAACATCTAAATATTGAGAAAATATTACTAATCAAACATGTTTAGATATATTTACGGTAGGAATGTACTAAATATCTTTACGCAATATCCTAATGATTTTTGGTGTAAAAGAGAAATGCATGAGTTTGACCCTTATTGTTATCTATTGCTACAAATATACCTGTGCTCTTAAGACTGCAGGGTCAAGGGTCACTTTTTCAACAGTTTGGAAGACACCTGGTGGCTGGTTATGGTATAACACCCTAAATAAACTCATAGGAACAATAGAAATTTGGAGTAAATCAACTTATTTAAACACTGGGCTTTAATTTAATAGCAGTTTTTAGTGTTATGAAAACTAATATGCAGTGCGTTTTGTGATACTTGTATGTTTTGTAATGCTTGTTAGAGTAGTCTTCTTCATGATAGCTCTGGTCTCAGAGGGCAGTGATGGTCCTGGTGTGTGTCTGACGCAGGGCTCTCCAGTGTGCTGCCGTATCTGCCGGCTCTGCAGTGCTTTCACTTACTGAGACAACGAGCCAACGAGATCGAGGAGTCCTGTCTGAAGAAGCACGGAGACGCCTGGAGAGAATACTGCCGGCGCGTGCCGTACAAACTCCTGCCTTACGTCTACTGAGCATCTCTCACACACGTCACACAAACCCCATCCTGCTGATATGACCTCGGACATCCAGACGCACAGCTACAAGCCGTTCAGCTCATTAACAAACTACAGCCACAACGGTTCGTTTTGTTGGTAGAAATCGATGTATTTTGTTCTTAAATAAGTAATTAAAATCAAACAGTGTGGATAACTGATGTGCAATCCAGTTATTTAAGCTGTAGTCAAGATGTGTTTAAGGAAGCTACAGGAAGCTGTGTTAGGGTGGGATAGGAGCTAATAAACAAGTTCTTATAAATCATATCAAAGTCTCGGCCTCCATAACCAACTACAAACACTTCACATAAATGTTAGCATTTTTCCCCCAAAAAAGTTACAATTGTAAGATATGACCCCAAAATTCTGAAGAAAATAAAAGTTGTCCTGTATATTTCTAGATGTATTACAAACAAATATGAAGTAGTTCTAACTAAAAAATATCCTTTTCCACATTAAACTAATATTTATTCCCAACAGAAGCCATGTGTGTTCTCTTTGCTGACTTTCAGCAGTATTTTAAGACCAATTCATTTAAGGTTTTAAAAATGATTATAAATTGTATTTATATATATCTATTGTGCTTTGTTTTAAATATACCATACTATTTTATACCACTTTTTCTCCTTTGGTTTAACTGCTACTTTCTATGTTTATAAAATATTCTTTAATAAATAATATATAGACTTGGTCCTTTATTAAAACTGCTGGAGAGCTCCTTATTTCTGAAACATTTCCCAGTGTAAAATCTAAATATCCATAAACACTAATCTAGAATTATTATATATTATATAATTATATAATATATAAGAATAAAGTATTCTTGCACATTCATATGAATTATTACCTAACTACATTTATAACCCAACATTTATAGTTAGTAACATAATTACATTAAACATAAAGGTAATATAATCAGACTACTTTTTGATTACTGACTTTTGTTTACAACTATAGTAATATAAACAAATGACTTTATCCTATACTGACCCAGGTTTTTATTACAACTACAGAGTAGTAAAGTGTACTACAGTATTTACTACAGTTTATCAGTGCACTATAGTTAATACTACAGGTATTAAAGATGTTCTGGCTTGCTTCTGTTATACACTGTGGGATTATATTTTTTGTTATATTTGTTTAATCAATATATTCAGCAATTAGGCTATATTTGTATTAATCAATAAACTTAGCAATTGTGTTGTAGTAATATTATATC
>JAUCMT010000037.1:396737-414280 GCA_032357475.1 Enteromius thamalakanensis
TACACCTAAACCTACCCCTTACAGGAAACACTACACACTTCTACATTCTCAAACACTTCATTCTGTGTGATTTATAAACTTGTTTCCTCATGGAGACAAATGTCCCACAAGGTCAACATTTTCTGCTATTCCTATCTTTGTGGAGACAATTGGTCCCCATAACATGATAAATACCAGGTGCGCACACACACACACACACACACACACACACTCCTGCAAAAAAGGAGAGAACACAGAGAACACACTCTCTCTCACTCTCTGGTGTTAATGTGGTATCATTAATATTCTTTTTAATGAATTAATTTTAGTGCTTAAGTTAGTTCTATGTGTGCTCTTGTTATTAGTGTGATTAAATGTTTCGTGTTACTCTTCAGCTTGAGCAAACAGAAGAAGTGCTGCATTGGCAAACAGTTGACAGTTTTATTTTATTATTAATTTTCTGTCATTGTTTTTATTTATCTTTATTATTTTTATTTATATTTATTATTAATAAAGCTTAGTCTGAAATTAATAAAAGTGGTACAGACATATTTTGCACCCAAAAAAAAAGTCTTGAAAAAACCAAACAACCAAAGTATTATACGTTAACACAGTATTTACATGTTTTTGTTCTTTGCTGACTATATATGCAATTTTTTTTATTAATTTCAGATTAATCTCAGCTTTACTTAGCTCTTCAAGTTAACCAAAAATATTGGCAGAAAGAAAAGAAATTTACGATTTTTATATTGTATTTCATTTAATTGACTATTTATTTATTTTGGCAGCTAGCTGAAATAAAATATGTCTACGTTTTATTAAATATACATAATTTTATTAAATAATACAAGACTTTTTTTAATTTAGTTTGATAACATTTATTTGAGGTAATGAATATGTTTTAGAATGTTTCTGGTGGGTTAGCTTTAGTTAGCAGTACTAACTCTTGCTGTGATTGGTTCTTTCAGAGGTAAACAAGATCCGTTCGAGAGCGACGCCACGACGTGCAAAAACAGCTTCAATAACCCCGCCTACTACATTCTAGAAGGGGTTCCCAACCAATCCGCCGCTCTGGCCGACATGCTCCCGGGCTCCGCCCTCCCTCCGCTAGCCAATAAAATGGCTCCCCCTGCAGGCAGCGTGGGGAAGAACAAGCCTCCCAGTGGGAGTTCTGCGCCGGGCCGCAGGCAGACGTCTGGACGCCCGGTTCGGCCAATCAGTGAGGAAGGGTCCTCAGAGGATGATGGGAACATCGGGTCCCTGAACCGCCCCCCACCTGATTTCCCTCCTCCTCCGCTGCCCAAAGGAGCTCTAGAGCCGGTGGAGAACTCGTTCGGAAAACCACAAAAACTCACAGACGTCAAGATCCCGCCCCCATCTGCAGTTCCGTCCAATCCGCTATCGTCGCCTGGCTTCGTACCGCCTTCTGGGGGAGGAGGTGTGGCCTTCTGCCTGGATCCCCCACCCACAGTGAACATGAGCTCCGCCCCTTTCCGCCGAGGAGGCGGGGCTTCAGGGCTGGACGACCAGTCATGTTCGGTGCTGCAGATGGCCAAGACTCTAAGTGAAGTGGAGTATCCTTCGGGTAGAGTCTCGAAGACGAGCGCTCCTCACCTCAGAGGCCTGACCTTCCCTCCACGCTCCATCCAGGAAGAGAGCATCGCAGAAGACCTGCCCGAAGAGGTGAGCACACACACACACACACACACGCCAGCAGCTCTTTCAGAGTCTCAAAGCAGCTTGTGTCTTGAAATACTTTTAGAATTCCTACGTTTAATTAATATAAACCCTACCCTAACCCTAACCTAGCTTCAAACATTGTGTTTCTCATCTGATGGAGTGACTGTAGACTCATTCAGGAGATGTGTAACAGCGCCCTCTAGTGTCTGGCAGGGTAAGGGTTAACAGGTGTTGTTGTGTCAGGGTCTGTGGCGGGACGAGAGCAGCAGCAGCAGTCTGTCGGTGGAGAGCAGTGTTGGGGAATGGCTCCAGAAGCTCGGCCTGCAGCATTACGAGGAGGGACTGCTTCACAACGGCTGGGACGACCTGGAGTTCCTCAGGTGGGTCAGATCTTCACAGGTGCAGTGTTTTACCTTTAGGTTTTTCTAGCCTTATTAATAGTATATCGTGTTTTGTGTAATATTCTTAGCGTGTCATTAAATGTATTAATATAATAAATGAATGGTGGTAAAATGAAGAGAAACCTGTAGATGTAAAGGTAAATCACCAGCAGGTGGCAGCAAGTGCCTGCCCAGAAAACACAGAATATCCCGCCAACCTTAGCTTTTGTAAACTAATGTTAGGGAAACCTTTCGTTAGTTTTTTTTTGTTTTGTTTTGTTATCATAAAAAATAGTATTGATCAAAAATATAATAAAATAACGTTCCCAGAACACTGCATCGTTGACATTATTAAATAACTTTAAGAATGTTCCCTAATGGTTAGTTTTAGATGTTTTTGCAACCATAAAACAATGTTCCTGGATCATTGCAGGGTGGTTATTTTTAATATTAAAAATGAATCTTAGAAAACCCTAAATTTAATATTCTAGGAATGTTAGAATGACATTCTACAAACCAAAAACTCTTTTTATAAATGTTAGAAATATTCTTGATGTGTATTTTTAATGAAAGGTTTTAAAAATTTATTTTACATTTAATTTTACATTTAATTAATACATTTAAAAAATAAAAACAGGTGACTTTTTACAGTTTTTTTTATTGTTTCTTGAGAGTGCTCAGAAAGATCCAAACACAATTAGAATTATCATAAATATATTTTTTTAGTTAGATTTCAGAGTGCAAGCTGCTCATCCAATCACCTGTCTCTTCTGCAGTGACATCACAGAGGAGGATCTGGAGGAGGCGGGCGTTCATGACCCCGCCCACAAGAAAATCCTGTTGGCCAGCTTAAAGCAACAGCAGCAGCAGAAATGATCCGGATCCAGACTGAACTGATCTCAGAGACACTTTGCACTGGTAGAGAAAGTGATTTTAATTTAATCTGATGTAAGAAAGCTGGTCATTTTTAGATCATAATATTATTTAAACATGTCACTACAGCCCCGCCCTTCAACTTCCTGTCGTCTGAAGGAAGTGACATCATCGGAACATTCCTCACCTTTGGTGACTGAAGTGTTAATTATGAACAGTTTGTTTTTCTTGCATGTTTTACGACTTTAAAGGAAAAGGGAAAAGCCAAGCTCAGCAGCTCGCTGTGTTCGTTCGTTCGTTCGTTCGTTCGCTTCTACGAATCAATCACGTCTTGAGTCTCCGGTGGTTTGTGTGAACACCAGTCGTCTGTCTGTTCGTTCATTCAGTATGATTCAGATTCAGATGCGGTCTGATTCACTGAGTTCAGGAAGATCTAGGTGTTCTCCATCTCGAGTCACAGACGTTTGGAAAGCGTTCAGAGTTGGAGCTGCTTGTTTGGATCCTGCTTGTTTTATTTAACAGTGTCTTTAATATTATTAGAATTGGGGTGTGTCTCCTAAAATGCATGTATATGTTCTTACATAACTGTTTTGTGTGTTAAGTTTTAACATCATACGTTTCTCGCCCGTCACTCATAATTATAATCCTTTGAATATTATTTACTCTGTTGTTGTAACTTAATATTGTGTTTGACTTTGTCTTTTTATGTATTTTTGTTTCTCCTTTTTTCAGTTTAATAAAAATCTGTGCCTTAATGTTCAGTAAAACAGAGTCACATTTCCTGGTGTGCGTATATATATATATATATAAATACAAACACATGTATATATGTAATAAAAAAACAGGTTAAGTTTATATATTATATTAATATATAAAATGTAAGAATATAAGAATGTATATGTAGGAATATAAATAGAATAAAATTTAACAAATTAGATAAAGAAAAGAATAACTATACAGACATATTATAAGAAATAAACAAAATGGCCAAAACACACACAAAAAAAAACCAACTAAACTTAAATAAAATTAACATGAAAGCAAAAAAATATATAAAAAACAAAACAAATTTAAAGTACTGAATCCTGTGATGCGTCTGAAAGGAGAAGCTCTTTATTTTCACTCTTTATTTTGTCATTTTTATGGATTATATACAGCAGATCATTCATGAAATACATGGCGTGCACCAGAGCCAGGAAACATTAAAAAAAGAAACTACATTGTATTTATATTAATATTTACAAAATATTTTTCAATAAAAGCCTAGCTTAAAAAAATCATCCCAACATTTTTTTTTGTTTTTCTTTTTTCCTTCAATAAATTAACTACAAGTGGCTTAACTATGCTTGTTTCTGGGGTCTCGCACACACACACACACACACACACACACACACATCATCTTCAAAGAGCTTCAGTGAAGAACCACATGAGAAATTGATCAGTAAGACGCATTGTTCTGATCCTGAATCCCTAAACTCACCCCGGATCTGTTGAGTTCTGGAGGAATAAACACAAGCTGGAATATTAATATTTCAGATCAGACCTGATCTGATCTAGGTAAGGATCATTAATAAACCCATAATCTGCGGGGAATATTTGGTTACAGCTCGTCTAATCACATTACAGCTCCTTCTCACTGGACGTCTCTTCCTGAAGAACTGAATTGATTTCTCTTCTGAAGGACAAATGTTTCTGGACCTTCATTTGAGAGGAAATGAGGAACTCATTTAGGGATGTTGATGTGGATCTATAGGGCGTCTCTTCAGAGGAAACGGGCCTGATGAACACAAATAATGGACGACACAGACACACACACACATCAGAAGCGCCAACATGACAATAAATGAACCGTCAGGGTCTGTATTCACAAAACATCTCCTGAACCTAACACCTGCTGAGAGTGAAGGGGCGGGGCTGATGATGTCATAAAGCTTATTAACTATGCACACTGTGATTGGCTGATAGTGTTTGTCAGAGATTGATTCATGGGAATATTGTAGCGATGTTGCCATATTTCAAAATATTAATTACCGCATTCAAATAAAGATTTTAAAATCCAGGCTAAGTGTCACTAAATAAGCCTCTTACACCAGACTGGATCTGATCGTGAGACATGCAAACGCTAAAGAAACCAAACCGGATGCAAGAAGAGCTGTTAGTTGTTCAGACAAGAAAAGATATTTGGAGTTTGGAATAAGATGCAAGAAAGAAACTCTGCTCAAGAGCACCGAGGACCTCTTTCATGCTCTTAAAAATAAAAGTGCTTGAAAGGTTCTTCACAGCGATCCCACAGAAGAACCCTTTTAGATGTTTATCTCTTATAATCTGAAGAAGCTTCTTTCTCCACAAAGAAACAGAAAGCTTCATTTAGACAAAAACACACAGTGAAGCACCTTTATTTTTAAGACTGCATTAAAATTCTAATTCTAGTTTTAGATGCCTTGAGATGTTTTGTGAACACGGAGTCCATCCATGGACAGAACAGAACTGGCAGGAGCCGAGTCTCTAGAACAGGTTGGTCTTGATTGTGTTGGGTTTCCGGTGGAACGAGGACAGAACGCCGGCGAAGGGCCCGGTCGCCATACTGTCCGCCGGCTGCCAGGCCTTCAGCAGGTCCTGGGTCTGGACGGTGCTGGGCCACGGCGAGCTCTTGAGGCCCTGGTGGATGGAGGGCGAGATGGAGGCGTTGGAGAAGGCGCCAGAGGAACCCGAGACGGGGCTGGGGCTGAGACTGCTGGCCCCGGGGCTGCCCATGTTCCCGGAGCCGGGCAGAGACGCCGTGCTGTCAGGCGTCGGGCTGCAGGTCGACTCTTTAGACTCGTCGTCTTCTGAGGAAGAGCGGTTCTCGCCCGACTTCTTTCCGCCCGAGCCGTTAGCTCCAGCGCTCGCTCCTTTGGAGTTGGCGGCACGTTCTTGTTTACGAAACTTGGCACGTCGGTTCTGGAACCAAACCTGTGGAAGAAAATACACTCTTAAGAAGTGATGCCACCAAAGAACCTTCCAGCTCTTAAAAGAACCATGTATTCTTGGTGTGAAGAACATTTTAATAATCAGAAGATCTTTCCACTTTAAAGAATGGTTCTGAGGATGGTAAGTACTTAGAACCATTGATGACCATTGACTGCATTGAGAGCATTTGTGGTTCTTAAAAACCTTCACACTTAATGATGGTTCTTGATCGGCATTGATGGTGCCACGGAGAACCTTTAACCTTTAAATGCACAAAAGACTTTCTTTAGATGATTAAAATGTTCTTACCACTAAAAAAATGGTTCTTTTAGGAACTGACCACTGAAAGATTCTTTGAGAACCAAAAATGTGTTTTAGGTCCTTTATTTCCAGTGGTTTACTTTGTTTCAGTGGGTTTTGATATAGATGCAGCTGAAAAAACATTTCTGGTTCCACAAATCTTCTCAAGCCTGTGAAGGACTTTTTCCCCACAATAAAACATTTTGTGCAGTAGACTGATTTCATGGATGTTCTTGATAGTGATTGGTGTTCCATGAAGAACCTTTAACATCAATGGAGCCTTTTTTCTGAAATTCTTGAAGGTGGAAAAATGTTTGTTATAGTGGAAGAAATGACTAAAATTAAGAACTATTCTTTAAAGGGTTCTTTGTGGAACCAAAAATGGGTTTTCCATGAAACTGCTGCAAAAACACCCTCTCTGGGACCCTTCATCCGAAACTCTTTAACATACAGATTCAGAAAGAGAGCTTTAATATGACAATAGAATAAACATTTTTAGTTCACCTAAAGAAAAATATTTTTTTTGTAAAGTACTACAAAATAACTCAAAAAGCGTTCTTATGAAGGGTGTGGAAGCTTTATATTCCACTGAAATCATCCCCAGAAAAACTCAAATGGCCCTTCTGATGATCCTGATGAAGAGCGATGCATGTAAATGATCATCTACACCAACAAAAATAAAATTAACATTTTAATAAATGTTAACAATGAAAGATTTTTGGTTTGGTTTTGGTTTAAAAAACACTTTTTAAGAGAAAATGAAAAATCGTGCCTGTGTGAATTTATATTTCCAGTGAGTTCTGGAAGAGTAAAAAACAAAGAATATGAACATTTAACATAAGATTGGTAGTTAAGGAATGGATCATTAATAAACCCATAATCAATTGTGATATTTGGTTACAGCTCTTCTAATTGCATTCTATTTTTTTCAATCTGAGATGTTTCTTCATAAAGACAAAAGATTTGTTTCAGCGCCTTCATTAAAGAGGAAATGCAGAAGTCATTTATTGACATTATCATCTGATGTGCATCGATAAAGCGTTTAGTGATTTATTTGTAAGAGACTAAGACCCTTCCGTTCCACAACAGAAACAGATTTGTAAAACGTTCTTCCTTTAAGAACTTCTCAGAATGCTTCTTCTGTAGCATCGCTGTATTTTTAAGAGCGCAGACGGATTATAGCTGCTACAAATCAATCTAATAAAATCAACTAAATTAATTAGATTTGGAAGCGTCTGCGAACAGCGCTGCAGGCAAAAAAAGCGAGACCCGGATATTCAAATCATCCCAAATTCAATTAGTTTAGTTAGATTTTATACGAATAAAAATGCGTATCATCAACACGTTTTTGTACCTTGCGTGCCATTAATACGCAGAAACTACTATAATCATTTTTACATGCATTTATAATACGCAGCCTCAAAAATAATTATTGCGTATCATATGCACGCCGAAGTTAATTTCTGCATCTGGATTAGAAACAGAAAAACGTGTCATTTATACGCAGAAACTGTTTTTAAATAGCACCCAATCGAAACGCATTTTTTGATGTAAAAACGTTTCTGTAAATCACTTGTGGGGTTGTGGAGACTCACCTGCACGCGCGCCTCGGTCAGGTCGATCTTCAGCGCGAGCTCCTCACGCGTGTAGATGTCTGGGTAATGCGTCTCCGCGAAGACGCGCTCGAGCTCCTTCAGCTGAGAGCTGGTGAAGGTCGTTCGGATCCGCCGCTGCTTGCGCTTCTCGTTCAGACCCGACGGGTCCGAGAAAAACTTGTACGGAACTGAAAGAGGAAGGAAGATCAGTGAGGAGAGATATCTGATAGAGATATTTATCTTAAACACATTCACGTTCTTCTGTATTTCATTCTGCAGGAGCGCGCAGAGAAAATCAGACCCACAAAGTACAAAAATCATATTTTATTAAAACATTTAGACTTCATTATTATGAAATTATTTTTTTTCCCCTAATTCTGTCAAAAGTGCGTAAATATAATACTTCTATCTGATAATTAACTGCGCAGAAATATCAGTCCAGACAGGACGAATTCGTTTCTTGTTTTCATATCCAATAAACGCTCTGTTTAATTATAGATCTGTAGGACATAATTGCATTAATTACTTTAAATGAATTGCGCGTCAGATTATATGACATGAATGAATTCAATTCAGTGCCGTTTAACTCTTAAATCGAGGATTCTAGTTTATCTGTGCATCGGCTCTCCACAATTTATTAATTTATTTCAGAACTAAATCATTTCAAATGAGCTTTATATTTTAACACCTGTTATATTTTGTATAGAAATAGAGCACAGCAGCAGTCTTCAGCAGCACAGGTGTATCTGGAGAAATAACCAACTATACACTGTATGAGTCACAATTATACATTTCTCTTTTAAAGGCAACTTCTCAATATTGAGATGTTTTTTTCTCCCTCAGATTCAGATTTTCTAATAGTTGTATCTCAGACAGATACTCTCCTAACAAACCAGACATCAGTGCGCGTTTAAAAAGCTTGACCCTTATGACTGCTTTTATGCTCCAGGGTCACTCATGAAGAGTTCTGAGCTCCTGAGTGATATATTTTGGTCTAATGTGTGTGTGTTACCTGTGCTGTAAGGCGCGGGCTGGTGCTCTCTCAGCGCGCCCAGGGTGCAGCTGGCGGAGCCGAGCGGAGCGCATCCCGGGTTGGAGCTGAAGCCGGTCCGGATCGGGTTGTACTGGAACGTGTTGGCCTGGCTGCACGAGTTAAAGTCCGCGTACGCCGACGCCTCCATCGCCGCCATGCACGAGTCGTACGTGTTCAGATACGAGTAATCCATTTTGTACATGTGGAGCGCGGACGGAGACGCGAAAGCTCCGGTTGCGGCGTCAAACTCCAGCGGAACGCGTGGTTTTCTCGCGGTATCCAGCGCGTGCCTCTCGGTGCCGGTGCTCCGGTGCTCTGCTGCGGCGGGCGGCTCGCGGTGTGTTTATAATAAAGTTGGTGTCCGGGAGACAATGGCGAGGCGGTGGTCTCTGTTTGCATGACAATGTCTCAGCGCTGAACGCCTCCTCCCCTCTGCTCCTCCACGCATCTCTAATGCACCTCCGCGTTAACCCTTTCCATCAGCGTCATCCTCCTCCTCATGGACAGTTTCCTTCTCTATATTTGCTCCTTTCGAATCTGCTCTTACTGTGTTTGCACTTTTAAAAACAGCAAGGTTATGGCACAGAAGAAGCATTTCTGGCTCCACAAAGAACTGTTCAGTTGCACAGTTATATTAGTGCGTCGTGGTTACAGTGTAGCACTGAGTATTAATTAACTTAATGTACTTACTATAGGGTTAGTAGGAATGTATTGTGTGTATAATCGTAGGACAACTGAAAATAAAGTCTTTCTTACCTTTTGAAAAACCTTCTTTCACCAAGAAGGGTTTGATTTCAGATCTTAAAGGTTCTTTATAAAACAGTTTAGACAAAAAAGGGAAATGTTTCTTCTATGGCACCACGAAGCACGTTTATTTGAAGAGTGCATTCGCTTCAGCGCGCACAGATATAAGTTTAAATAAATGACTATTAATGGCTATTAAGACTAATGTCATTAAGGCGAGAATGGGCGAGTTTTCAAGAGCGGGCGCATTCTAGCTCGCGCTAAATGAATTGTGGGATTGTTTAAGCTTTAATGTGGCTCTGGTCGGGAGTGTGAGATGAACTTTAATTTGATTGCAGGAATAATGGCCTTTATTTAAGACCGCACGCGAAACCCCTTCGAGCTGATCAGAGGAGCGCGTGAAGACACATAAACCTCAGCTCAGATCAAATTTCAATTCATTTTGTTCGTTTATTCGCCGTGTTTTGATCAGAAATGACGCGCACGCGCATCTGTTTGTTGACAGTCACTATTAAAGCAGAAATGATTTCATCTCAGAGCTGCCTTCACACCTAAATATTAAAACATAATTCGACGGATTTGATGCATGCAGTCATAGTCACGTTATCTTTGTTTGTTGTCTCAGTGCGCTTCGTTATGAATGACTAATATTCAATCAAACAATAACTAACATTTAACATATTAATCAGTTAACTTTACTTTGATGGACAGTTTATAAGTGACTTTGGAAATACATGCCAGCTAGCTCTCAGACTGTTAGGGTTAGCAGAGTAATAAAGATTCTGACTCAACAAAATCAAGATATTAATAATCGAATAAATGCTATTTGACATTTAGTTACACAGTCACCTACTGTTAGAATGTCTGAAGTGGACTATTAGAATAAAGAGTTACCTAAAACGATCACACTCAGAATTATGCAATAATCCTATTTATCAAAATTAAATTAAATTAATATTAAATTAGAGACAAATATATTCGTAAGTTAATGCGGTATATTTCAGCCATATCTGTGTCTGGAGCTCTGTATGAGTCACAATTATACATCTCTCATCTATAACAAAAACCATCAGGATATTAAGATCATGGTCCATGCAGATATTTAGTCAAATTTCTACATAAATATATCTAAACTTAATTATTGATTAGTGATATACATTGCTAAGAACTTCATTTTAACAACTTTAAAGGAGATTTATTCAATATTGAGATGTTCTTCTCCCTCTGATTCAGATCTTGTCCTCTCCTAACAAACCAGACATCAGTGCAGAGAGGATTTATTCAGTTTTCAGATGATGCATACATCTCCATTTCCAAAAATTGACCCCTCTGACTGGTTTTGTGCTCCAGGGTGACGTGTGTCATTTCAAGGACTCGTTTCAGGTGTTCCTCTGACCTCTGACCCTGTAGGCAGCGGAACAGCGCGGTTCTCCCGGAGCGCGGCGCGTCACGGCGCATTTGGCTGATTTGTGACGCGTCCTTCAGACTCCATCCATCAGCGGCCGCATCATGCGCGCGGATTAACGTCTGCACCGGGACGTGACGATAAACGCGCGCCTGCAACAAGTCACCACGGATCCCGAGAGAAGCCTTCAGCGTCTCCGCGAACACCTGAGAGGAGCGCGCGCGCGCAGAGGCCTGCACAGACGTCTTCAGAGAAAACCTGAACTGTAGCGTGCAAACGAACAGACATGAAACAAATAACAATAAAATAAAGCAAAGAAAAAAACGCATAAGCAACAGCGAAAACGAATGAATTAAATTCAGTTGTTATTTTAGATTGTGTAACGAAGTATAAAATACATCATGATAGAAACGGACAATGTATTATATTAAGATTGATTTGATTAGCGAATATTTTTGCATAATTAACAAATATATGTTTATTATGATGTGTTGATTTATTAATATTAGATATTAATTATAATTTTATAATATGCAATAATTACACGCGGCAGTATATATTAGTCATACATTTAAACTGAATAAGTTATACATATATAAACCTATAAAATTGTCAATAAATTAAGAAAAAAGCGGTAACACTTTACACTAAGGTTAATTAATTCAAACATGAACTAAGTATGAACAATACTTCAGAATTTATTCATCTTACTCGATCTTAATTCAACATTTACTAATGCATTATTAAAATATAAAAATGGTGCCTGTTAATATTCGTTAAGGCACTGTGCTAACCTTTACAAAGATTCATACATCAATAACTTCATATATTAACTAATAGGAGCTTATTGTGTTATCAAAAGAAAACGGTAATGAATTTCAAGGTGTCCTTGGTACAGTGCAGTAATATTAATTAACTATGGTTAATGTTAAGGTTACTGACATGTAATTGTGCATACATTATTGTCCTCATAATCGCACATGTAATGTGTAACAAAGACGCGGTGAAATACATAGAAAACGCGTATTTCTAGCACTCCAAACACGAGAAGAACACCGTAGAAACGGACTCTGGAGAGTAAATGATAGGTTTGATGTTCATATAATAGCAGATTTTCTTACATATGACACGCATCTACCCCGCACCCTCATCATACCAGACGCGTATCATATGCACGCCGGAGTATTATACACTCGTGCTCTTCGTGCGCGCGGGTTGTTTGTACTGAATAGCATATGTTTGGTGACGTTAAGACCTGTAATTCGCATGGAGAGCATCAGGACGCCTGGTTTTCTCTGGTGCCACCCGCTTTCAGACGGGTCACCGGAGCCATGCGTCGCGTCTCATCCGTTCCCGATCCTTCATCCTCTCTCTCTCTCTCTCATCAATCTCTCTCTCTCATTAGCTCAATCTGCATTCAGCAGTGATCGGTCACCGGGAGACGCGCGCCTCGCTTTAATGGCCCGACCATCGGATGCGATTACTGTCAGCCAAACCAAACCAACCCAAACACAATTCAATTAGTCCCTCCGCTTTTCATTTCTTTATTTATTTCGTGCTCGGAAAATGCCTTTTTTTGTGATGGCAAAGCAAAATATGAGTGTTTTAAAACTATGGATAAATTAAAGGAGCCTCTCGGACAGTAAGTGCACTGGTTAGTGTAACTATCGATCACCAGCGCGCATGCCAGAACCCGCGCGCGCTCTAAAAAATGAAAAGCAGCGAGCTGTCAATCACAGGCCTCAGCTGTCAATCACAGCGTCTCTCTCAGACCCCCGCCTGGTATTTACACAAGAGCCATGAATGAGAAAGAGCCTCGTTACTGTTTCCGTTAATCGCCAATGAATTTTAAAGGTGCTGGTCTGGTCGGGTCGGGTCGGGATTAAAACCCATTTTCAAGACAAACACTCGGATTTGAAAGTCAGATGCGAGCTCGGGGCTTTGAAGAGATTAGCGGGTGTGTGTGCAGTGCTTACACGGGTAACCAGGTTCAGTTCTCCAGCAAACTCACCCCTGACACCGAGCAGATGACTTCTGATCCACGACAGACCCTCCAGAACAGAAGAAACTGTTGCCGACGCGCATTAATATTCATGTCTCTTTTAGGTTAAAACTGGCAATAAACCACAAGCAACGCAGGTTCTGTCCAAATAAATAACAAAACACTCTATTAAGATTGCACAAAAGGTTGTTAAACTAGAAAAGGTGGGTCTTATTTCTGTTCTTTACATTAATATAAATGGTTGTTTTAAGAACGGATCACTGAAACTTTCGGGAATCTAAATAAATAAATAAATAAATTGAATTAGTACCACCAAAAACAAGTACAATTATTTACAATTAAACTGGAACTGAATTTGAACATATAAACTATTTTCTAGTTTTTCCGGACGCTTCGAATCTGCTCCAGAAGTCTTTAATAAACCAATACATATAGACCTATATTAGAACATTCTGAGATATATCAAACGTTAGACTAAACCAAACAGGTTTCTTTCGTACTCTTGATGAAATATGATGAAAAATCAAAATAGCCACATATTCAGTGGATGCTGCTAGAGTGTGTGTGTGTGTGTGTATCTGCTGGAGTGTGTGTTAAGTGTGTATCTGCTGGAGTGTGTGTGTAGTGCTTGTTGAGTGTGTATCTGCTGGAGTGTGTGTGTGTGTGTTTGTGTAAGTGTGTATCTGCTGGAGTGTGTGTGTTGTGCTTGTTGAGTGTGTATCTGCTGGAGTGTGTGTGTGTGTTGAGGCAGCAGCTGGAGAGGCTGTAATGGACAGAAGCGTTAATCAGATCAGGGCTCCGGGGCCCCGCGCGCTCAGAGCCCGACACAACCGGCGCTGCGCGGGACCTGTGCAAACTTAATCAAATTACACTCTCCTCTAAACTAATTAGCCGGCAATCTGCCACGCGAGCTGTCCCAGAGCAAGCTTTGAATTAGGCAGAATGGATTTTTCCCCTAGTCTTTCAAAAAGAGACAGAAGACAGCAGAGAAGCTGCTTGCGCTTTTAGGGCGCTTTTATTTCCCTCTTACGTTCATTTGAGAAAAACGGCTGTGGCGCGTCTCCGTCTCCAGAGCTGCTCTTGGACATGTGTGGCGCGCAGATGTTCTCGTTGAAATATCACAGGGAATGATGGGAACAGTAGCGTTCTGTTACAGCAGCAGGTAACAGACACCTGATATTATATCCGCCCTCAAACGCTAATGCTCTCCACAGCGCAGATGCGCTCAGACATTACGCGATGTGTGTCCTACAGCTCCAATCAAACGGATTTTGCGTAAAGTAAAAATAAAGGGCGCTGAAATATCGCAACACAGCGACGCTATAAACAAGACTACATGCATCGAACCAGAACGAGTCGGTAAATGTGTGTTAAACTCAGCGAGCAATCAGACAAACGAAGAACACTTCAAGCCAAAGATAAGAAGTCCACAACACGGACTTCAAACAGACCGCTCTCAGCTTCAGAAGAACGTTTCTCTTTTCAAATCATATTAAACGCCTGATTCGTAAAGTTCCATTTTCATAATAAATAACTCTTGATTTCTCTTGAAGCATATCACGCACAAGGGAATAAACGAGCACTTGTCAAAATCAAACTTTTTTAAGTTTGGAAACATTACATTTCATCCAACATTATGGGAATGTTTACATGTGAAAGTTCTCTGAAACAACTTCCAGCTGGAAGGTTTCAGAAATGAAAGGCTCTTTCTAAGATTGTTTATAAAGGATGTTCTATCACTGTTACTGGAAGAAGGTTTGCTGGTAACACAGGAGTGAGAAGGTTCTCCGGGACAGTGATAGAGTGCTGTCTCTCTCTCTCTCGGAGTAATTTCTCATCTCTCAGATGCAGAGCTACAGGACTGTAAATGGTAAATCAATAATTCTGTGTGTTCCTGCAGGTTTGCTCCACTGGGACTGGAGGAGAAGAGAGACGAGAGAGCAGCAGCCGATAAAAGACATGGACACACACGTTAATGGACGAGAGACGTTCACGGCTGTGTGTGTGTGTGTGTCCAGAATCTGATAGAGGATCATCATTACACACACAGACAGGCATTAGCATGAGTGTGTGTGTGAGACGGAGTAATGAAAGCTGTCTCTCTCTCTCTGGTTATAATTGAATTGGACTGTTTTAGAGGCTGGAGGAGATGTTCTCAGTAACATGAGATCTGCTGCTGCAGCATCTTCTGTCTGACACTCACTCACCCCGCTCTTATTCTCAAATACACTTCTACAACATCTTTAGACTTTGGTTGTTCCTCTCATGACATGCTTTGTTATTCTTTCCCTTCAAATAAACAGTATCTCAAGCACTTACTTCAGTTTACACTTTATTTGAAGCTGTCCTTGTTATAGGTTTAAGCACCGTCTAATATTAATAAACTGCATGTATTTGCTGTATGGTTATGGTTAGGATGAGGGGTTGGCTGCATGTGCGTAACTGAATCTTATTTCTATAGTAAGCAGATGTAATGTGTATAAAATAAAGCATAACCCAGTTTACATTTGCTTTTAAACCAAGTCACCTTCATTACAGAGCTTCATACAGCACAGAGCGTTTAAGAGCAGCTTTACACGAATAAACGGAAAAATACTGGATATATATCTGAATCTGAGGGAGCAAAACAGTGCAAAACAGAAGTTGTTCAAATGAAGTTCTTAGCGATGCGTATTACTAATCAATAATAAGCTTTGATGTATTTATGGTACTAAGTATCTTCATGGAGCATGATCTTTACTTGATATCCTAATGATTTGTGTCTGTGTGACTCATGCAGTGTGTGGTTGTGTGTTTCTACAGATACACCTGCACTGCTGTGCTCCATCTTCAGTTTTCATCCAAAAATTAAATCAAAACAAACCCAAACAGCCTGCAGTTCTTCTGATAAGAGCAGATGGACATTGATGCAGCGTTTAGATTCAAAATACTGCAAAAATCATTGAAAGGACTGACCCAAACTGTGCCAACACACACACACACACACACACACTTAGTGTTGTGGGAGGTCTGGCGGGCCGCAGGGATGTGTTTTACGATGCTAATTTCATCCCCGCAGGAAGAGAGTGAATCCCTACATGTGTAAAGGAGGACGCAGAGAAAGGAAGGAATGTGTGTGTGATGAATTCCTGCTCCTGCATCACACACACACACACACACACACACACACACACACACACACATTCCCGCTGCATGTTAGACTACGACTCACAGAGATCACCACATTCCTGAACGAACCCGGGTCAAAGAAGCTTTATTCATCTAAAAAACATGGCTTCAGTTAAAGACGTAAAGCACACAAAAGCTCCTGAAGATCCTCATGACTCCGTTCCTCTTCTAATCACCTGAATCATAAGAAACTAGGTTTTTTGTGCTTTAAGTTAACATGCCAACCAATTTTGACATTTTACAGAAGAAACGCTGAGCAGGGAACGACGTCACGGACAGACGAACTAAAGCAGTGTTTATATTGTGATTCAGAGGATCTTTTCAGTAACATCAGTTCATCTTTTAACATTTAATCTTTGTTCATGATAGAAATAAAAATACAAAGTCACCTTTTCACATTGCATGTATTTACTACAGTAATAACAATAAATATGCATAATTACATGCAACTATAACCCTAAGCGTGTATATATTTATATATATTAGTGATGTCATATGATTAATCACTTTACGTTGTTTACATAATATATGTGTATTGTGTATTTATATTATGCATAAATACACACACATGATGTATACATTTCAGAAAAATATATTATGTTCATATATTAAATATATTTACATAATATAAATTATATGAATATAGACATAAATGTAAATATTTTTTAAATATATACTGCATGTGTGTTTATATATATATATATAGACATAATAAATATACACACATATATATATATATATATATAAAATGTTTTTTTATCTAATAAATAATATTTAGAATAATTTTTCATTGTTAGTTACCTATATAATTAATCTATGTTAACAAATTAAACCTAGTTTTATTGTTTATCTTTGGAGTAAAGCTGATGATTTCTCTCTTTAGATGAAATATTATCTTTACAATCCAAAACATTAGTGTTTTAAAGTGATGTCGTTTGATGATCACAGGCTCTTCTATAAACACACACACATCCATATGTCTCTAGAAGCGTGACGGAGATCTACATTATTACAAACATCGTAAAGCTGCTGTGATTTATGTGTGTTATTAATGTTAGGAGTACGTCTGAATACGTCATTTTTATGTTTCTGTCGATAACCTGACGTGTGTGTGAGGGTCAGTGGTGTCGGTGTGTGTGTGTCACATCCTCGGGGGTCAGCGGCGGCCTGATGTCCAGTGTCCGGGCAGAGCTGTCTTCACCCAGAACCTCCAGACGCAGAGCTGGACCTCCATCCTTCTCCTGAGCACCGTCCACCATCAGACGCAGAGTACAGCCCCTCGGAAGAAGCTCCTGCTCGTACGCAGCTGCCAGCTGATTCACCACCCGCCGCTCCACCTACACACACACACACACTCAGTCTGGTTTGCTATCCTTGTGGGGACTCTTCATAGGTGTAATGGTGTTTCTACTGTACAGACTGTATGTGGTATTGT
>JAUCMT010000037.1:442801-454359 GCA_032357475.1 Enteromius thamalakanensis
CACTCTCTTATACTCTCACACACACACACACACACACTCTCTCATATACTCTCACACACACACACACACACACACACACACACACACTCTCATATACTCTCACACACACACACACACTCTCATATACTCTCACACACACACACACACACACACACACGTCTCTCACTCTCATATACTCACACACACACACACTCACTTGTGCTGTCTGTTCATAGCAGAGACCATGAGTGCGGTCCAGCCCAAGCGGTGTCGAGTGTTTGGATCAGCTCCCTGCGCCAACATCCTGACACACACACACACACACACACACAGAGAGAGAGAGAGTTAGTGAATGAATCTAAAAACACTGGCCCTCAGACCGTGTGTGTGTGTGTGTGTGTGTTTACTGTCAACAGTGAGCTGCGACACTTACTGGTCCTCACCAGACTGACCTCTAACTTAAAACACTTAACACATCTGGTGTCTCTCAGTCTTACACACACAGAGCCATCTGCCTTTCAGAAACCCAAAACACTCTCACACACACTCCACTGTGTCTTCAGTTTCTGACAGACGCTCAACACACACACACACACACACACCTGCACATCTCAGTGTCAGGAACACACTCCTCAGAAGATCATCAGCTCTAGAGAGCTTCACTGACTGTCAGAGTCCAATCCACAAACTATAATGAGTTCCTCTCACACACCTGCAGGTGATGGACAGGTGCAGCGATGACCAAAACCAGACCAAATATCAAAGCCTTTTCAATATTTTACAACATTAATGTAAAAAAATAAGAATCAAACAATGAATAATAGCAATACAATAATGATGGCCGTGCTCCTTTGCTCCTGCTGGGGTCTCTGGGATCTATACATATTTTCCTCACATAATAACTGTTATTAATGTGTGTGTAAGACTGCCCCCTGCAGACACACAGCAGCACTGCACGGACACCAAAATAAAGAAGAAAAAATACATAGAAAAATCTATTAAACAAGAGTAAAATAATTAAATTAGATTAAAATATTATTTTATATTAATTTAAAATAAATTCAAAGAGCAAAATAATATATACAAGTATAATAAAATTAAACCAAAATTAATAAGATCAAATAAATACATAGCAATAGGATAAAACAAATAAATAATACATCAGGACAGAGTAGTGGAAATTAAAAAATACAACTGAAACCTAATAATATTTTATAATATAATATTTTAGACATATTTATAATTTAATTTCAGAAAATAAATTGGGTCTGTATGGCTTGCATGAGAATCATCATCATATTTGGTGGCTTCCAAAAAAACATGGAGTAATTTAAATAATTGTGCTTTTTGTAACATTAACATGGATTTATTACCATTTGTGATGAACTGAATGTGTATTTGTTAAACCTCTCACCTGATCACCTCCTCGGTGTTACTGGATCTGGCAGCATCTAGAAGAGCTTCAGCTGAAAACAAGAAAAACAAGACATCATGAATCCTTCAAAGATTTTTAGATTGAGATTTATTCTTTAAAAACCATGTACACTATGCTTTATATTTTATCACCTTTGTTACAAATAAAAACCCCTAGTTAATTAGTTAAACTGTAATCAAGGAACTACATTGTTTTGCAGAAGAATAATGTTTTTATTAATATCATTATCAATATCAAAACTATTTTTAACCCTTAAAATGTAAGTTTTACTGGTGTAACATCATATATTTATAACGTTAGGTTTAAATAACATAAAAAAAAATCTTAACTATATTACCCTTAATTTGGCTTAAAGCATTAACACCTTAAAAGATCAAACTCAGTTTAGCTACAAAAACTACAAAATATAAGCCATTGTTTGAACTGAGACGATTAACCCTTTATTTACTGAGCTGATTGTTAAACAGAATATACCTGGGTCTATTACAGGTGTTTGTGCATTATTATTCTTGATGGATCCCCCTGCTAACTCTAAAATAACAATCAATACTAAATTAATAAATATAATAAATAACGAAACATAATTAACTACTTCTTTAGAGTAACGCAATATTATAATGTATTACTTTTAAAAGTAACTTTCCCAACACTGTACATATGTACATTTTATTATGATATCTATGTGTGATTAAAGCGTGTGTGGAGTGTTTAGCACCTTTATCATCGTTGTCCTTCTTCAAGCAGAAGGCGAGCGCCGCGGCGGAGATGACGCCCGCGACGCCCCGGGCTCCAGCAGCAGCGGACTCTGAGCCGCTCTGGTGTCCGCCTCCGCAGCGCCCCGCGGCGGTCAGACTCGCCCAGCTGCTCCGCCGGTTCTCCAGGCTCACGCGCCACCTGCTGGCCAGCTGATGGTACTGCATTCGCGACTCCTCGCTCGCGACGCTCTTCCTGGACGCTCGCGATCCGCTGAGCACCGGGCTTCGGTTCGGATCGAGCTCGCAGAGGTTCCTGAAGCGCGAGGCCTCGCCGTGGCCGGTCTGGAGCGCCCGGTGCGGCGACAGACTGCGCGACCTTCGCATCAGGACGCGCGCCGGGACCGACGACAGAAACATCGCGACCCTAACGACAACGGGTTCTGTCAACAGATAAAACGGCGCGTTAAGAGCCCCTGTGATCTCACCGACAGCCGGTTTATGGTTTTAATGTCAGCAGGTGAACCAGAGCTCGAGAACAGAAACGTGCGTCCGGTCAACGAAAAACATCCGTGATACGCGCGGAATCATGGGAAGTGTAGTTTGATAACGTCACCACCGACGCGCATGCACACAGAAAGACTTATTTAACAATTTGTTTTGTTCTGATTAGGCTATTTACATGCTTGTTAAATATATTTAATATAATATTTAATTGATTATAGATTAACATTTGTGCTTCAGCTTAATGTTATATACTCATATATTTTATTTAAACCAGTAACTAATTATTTTTAATTAATGTTTGAATGTGATTAAGGTTAGTGTTAGGTTGAGGGTTTTATTTAATTGATTAATTAATTAATATTATTTTTTATTGTTATACCTAGTTTTAGTGCTAAAACAATTTTAAAACATTCACAATAATGTAAAAAAACACTTTTCTTGCAGTATTTTTTTATACAAAGACAATGGAATGTTTTTCAGCTTGAGCTCAAGTTTTGATATTATATTATTGATTTACGAGTAAAGCCTACATTTTATTATATATCAAGATGCATGACGCTTGCATGAGATTCATCACATTTCGGGGTTTAAACATATTAAAAAGCCCTGATTTAACACCTGAAAACATAGAGTGATATAAATATATTTTAGAATTTTCTGTAACATTATAGACATTAATTGTCATTTTATTAATACATTTTAGGATGTGCTAATTATGTATACAATAATATAAAAATGTTTGCAATTTAACCACGCTTTTAATCCCCCCCCCCAACTGGATCAAGATAAGACACGAAAGATCAATCTATCTGCTTCAGCTTCGAGTCTAATAATGATATTTATTATTAGATCAAGCACATGTATTATTATAGGATATATTATGAGCGCATGACGCTTGTGACCTGCAGGTGGCGCCTAAACTCACACGAGCAACACTTCCTCTCTCTGTCATCAGCCAACAGATGAGTATAAATGCAAATATTAATATTAGACTTGCATGCTATTTCATAACAGATACAGTGTGTTAAGTTTCAGCTGAACTACATCACTGGACGTTTATAAAAAACACAAGATGTTTTATTCTTCATCGTGACTGAACAGGGTTAACCCTGAGCTCTAGAAGTCAAACAAGCTTTTAGATTTATTAAACGTATTCTACACATGAACTGTAGAGTTTCAGGTTAACTGGGTGTCTGAATGTGAGCATCTGATCACTATTGATGCCAGGCTGTTTATTGGGATCTTTAAAGGTGAAAAGCACTGCAGATGGACATTGAACTGCTCTCATATTGATTTACATGAGAGGATCTTCAGTGTGTTTTTAATCAGGTGAGATGTTTCTGACTGCGGTTTGATGAGGAGTATAAAACCCTCATCTCAGACTTCCTGTGGGCTGTGTCTCACACTTCCTGCTGCGTGTCTGTCTGTATTGTTAAACATACATTGGCACAGTGGCATTTAAACACTTAAATCATATTGCTTTGGTGTTTTTAAACACATTAAATAAATACATATTTTAATGATTTATATATTATTTATGTATTAAATGTTCTATTAAATTAATATGTATTATTATTTATAATTTTATTATACATGCACCGTTAAATTCATTTAATAAAAATAAATAAACATAAATAATAATAAAAAACATTTAATAAATAAATATGAGAAATTATTGATTATGATTGTATCAATCTGTTGAACATTAATAGTGATAAAAATCTTATTTTTCACTTATCTGTCAGATCTCCTACAATATGTCTTTAGTTAGATGATAATTGGAAAGTTATTTATTCTTCTTGCCTCAATAAAGTTAAACTACAGTTTGAAGAATCACTGAAGCCTCACAATGAATGCTGTTTCTGGTGTGCGGTGTGTTGTGTATAGAGCAGGCTAATGCACGACTCCTCAGAAGAGGAGAAATCGATAGTTACGATGGTTATGATGGGAAGCTGGTAACACGTCAGCGCTGTGCGCGTGCACGAGGGGTGGGCGGGGCTCAGCTGTCAGTCACGCCTGCGCTTCTCTTTTACACACGCACGAGCGCAGCGGGAGGTAACAGCTGCTCGCGCGCCTCACCGGCAGACCCGTTCGCGTGTGTTCACCCTGCACGCGCGCTAGTACGCTGCGTCAGTTCATTCGCACGCATCCCGCGGAAGACGCATATGTTCGAGCAGCAGACGCGGAGCCGCGGAGATTCGGTTCAGAGCGTTTGACGCGCGTCTCTCTCGCGCTCATCGAAACGCGACGCGGGCGTCCGGGAAGCCTCAAACTTTAAAAGCGAACTCCCCCGTTACTTTCATCCGGGGTCCGCTCTCAGAAGCGGAGGAGGAGGAGGATGATGAAGAAGACGATACCCGAGGAAGAGGTTCTGATCCCGGATGACCGAGCTTTCAGCCGCTTTAAACACGAGTGTGAGTCCGAGGAAGACTGGACTCTCACCTACAACAAGAACAACATCTGCGTCTGGATCCAGGTCCTGGAGGAGGAGAAGAGCCTGCACCGGATCAAGGTGAGCTGGTCTGTGCTGGCTTCTGCTGGTCTACAGCTTCATGTCAGCTTCAGCCCACTTCTGATGAGCGGTCGTGTGTTAAACCTGATAGAACATAGTCCAAACATAAAGAAATATGTCTTTGTAGGGTATTATATGAGACTCTGGAGCAACAGTACAGTACATGAGTCAAAATGATCCGTTTTTATTTTGAGCCAAGTGAAGATCGTGTTCTGTGAAGATTCGAGTTATCAAAATGTAACTTTAAATAATGATATGCATTCTTAATGACTTCATTTGGACATCTTTAAAGATGATTTTCTCATTATTTAGATTTTTTCACACCCTCAGGTTCCAGAGTTTCTAATGAATGTGTCTGTAAAATATTGTCATATCCTAACAAGCCATAGTAATTTTAATAATGAGAATATGGAGGAGAAAACAGATCATTTTTATTAAAATAAATGCAGATGCTGGTATTTATTGGCCAAAAAACAAGATTTTAATGTAAATAAATGGGACCTTAATAAAATTTTAACGTAAATATCAGTAACTATCAGGGCTTTAGTTTGTGAGAAACACTTTTATTTGAAATTAAATTGATCTGAACTAAAATGAAATATAAAAAAGCAATTTAATTGGCACATCATATTTTTTTAATATTTAAAAAAATATGTATATAAAAAAAGATAAAATAATGAAATAAAATAATAAATAAAATAATAAAAAAATTATTGACTTATAAAAAGCACAATAAAATAAAAAATAGAACACATACATATATAATCTACATGAATAATATGTCTTAGTAACAGCAGAGCTGAAGAAATAAAGGCTCCTCAGAAGATGCGAGATGTTTGGTGAAGATCATTGCTCTGCTGAGGAACAGTGAAGCTCCTCAAAAGATCCTGAAGATCAGATTCTTCTAGAAAGTGAGCTTCTTCAGTCCAGAAAGAGTTCATCTGGAGATACGACCAAACTTATCCTGACCTTACTTCATCAGAATCAGTCCAGATCTGCGTACGGTTACACTAACAGAGCTTTAGCTGTGTAAATGTTGGTGGTCTGTGGGGTTGAGCTGAAGCTGAGTGTGTGTTTAGCAGCACATCCGGGTGTGTGTCGGGCGAGCAGGTTTATCCAGCGGGTGTTGACGCACATGTTTGCTCTGTAACGGAAGCCCAGCAGGATCTCCATGCGTGTGTTTGTCTTCTCAGACCGGCGGGAGGTTCAGGGAGACCCAGATCTGTTTATCAGACGCGTCTACAGTTGATCAGTACCGGATCTCTGGAGTCTCTGTTTGCTCAAGGTTATGCAGGAAACTAAACGTAAGAGTTCAGGAAGTTCAGAGTTTGCTTGTTCAGGTGTAGTGTTCCCACTCCGCTCACCTGAGCTTCACACTGGCCTTTTGTTCACAGACTCACAAAATAGGAAGAAATCTGTGGAACAAAGAAGCGACGTTACGCGAGCAGAAGTGCAGCAGCAGAGGGGAATGATTCTGTGTTTGTAGAGCCGCCTTCATCTTCTGTCTGACAGAGCAGTATCTGTGTGTGTGTGTGTGTGTGTGTGTTCAGACTGCATGCATGTTAGTTTTTTCTACAGAAAGAACTGAGAAAGGTCTCTTTCTAACACGCATATATATATGAATGTGTGTGTGTACGTGAGTTTAGTCACAGTTCTGGATCCAGGAACTATGATGGTGTTAATCTCTATGTTTTGTAGCTCGTCTGCATGTCTCTGGTTTATATTCCAGTTTGAGGCAGGTCGGGCAGCGGGGGATTTTCAGGCTGATTTTCAGTTCTAGAATCAGAGCCGAAACCAAACCTGAATTGAAGAATCACTGACCACAGATCCGGTGCCAGGTTGGAGTTTCAGTCGTCTCTAATATCACCGGTGACTGAAAATCCTTTAATTTCCAGAGAAAACTGACCCTCGTTATTGTTACGCAGAGCCTCGTTTGTTTCTGTGGGAGAAAGAATCTGCTGAATCAGCGATAACACCTGCAGTTGTGTAATACACAAGGGTGTGTGTGTGTGTGTGTGTGTGTGTACCGCTATCTTCATGAGGACCGTTTGAGTTTTAGATCATCAGAGTGAGGACATCCTCACTTTCTGAGAGACCTGTTTGAGGGTCCTGACCTGGTTTTAGGGGTCAGGTTATAGTTGGGTAAAGGGTAGGTTTAGGTAAGGTTAAGTTCTGATGGGTAGAGTTAGGGTCAGGAGCTAGAGTTACATTGAGTCAATGTATGTCCTCACAGAGATAGCTGTGCAGAGTTGTGTGTGTGAGAGAGAGAGTGTGTGTTTGTGTGAGTGTGTGTGAGAGAGAGAGTGTGTGTTTGTGTGAGAGTGTGTGTTTGAGCACATGAATCTGTGTGTGTGTGTGTGTGTGTGTGTGTTCTGCTGTGGTGGAAGCAGCAGTAAAGCATAATAACAGAAAATGCTGAAGTGTGAGAAATCCTCTCCAGCTGCAGAGAGAACGAGAGCGAGCGAGATTTAATCAGAGAATATTCTCTCTCTCATAAGCACAGGATGTGAAGACACAATATCATCATCATATTATTATTAGTAATAGCATTAGTATTTGTAGTGAACGTTATAATCAAGTTATGTCTATCACAATCCTGAAATGTATGACACTGGACTAGTTTTCATACAGATGTGGTTGAATGTGAGAGATCCTGTGGAGCAAGCTTCTGTCACACACCTGTAGGACTTCACTTCTTCTTTCATTGATTCTTTAATTCCTCTTCTGAGGATTCAGGTTGAGAACTGAATAAGTTTGACTCCACTGACTCTGATTTCTCAGGATATCTCCTTCTGTGTTCCACTAACTTGTGTTTAGCTACTCAGGATAAAGAACATGAAATAAAAATAAAAGAAAATATGTGAAAACCTTCAGCTAGGTGCACTAACCCTGGATGCACTAAAAACTGAGATTTATAGACAATTCCCTAAACATTAACTAACATTTAAATTAATTAAAATTATAATCCAAAAATATTTCAAACATTCAAAACACATTATTAAATAATAATGAACTTTATTTATATATATATATAATACTAGAGTTTTTATTCTGAAGCATCTGCCTTCATCGAGCAGTTCTGGAGAAAGAAAACTAATGATGTGATAAATGAAGTCCTAATGAGAGTGTGTGTGTGTGTGTGTGAGAGTGATAATACACCCCCGTCCCTCGTGATCAGTGTGTGTTTGTTCCTCTCGTCTCTCTGGAAGAATAACTCTTCTCTAGAGACTCGTCTGATTAAACCGTCTCACACAGAATCAGACGTTATCAGACGTTTAAAACATATCAAAATTAACTCATAATCCATTCACAGCTATATGTGTGTGTGTGTGTGTGTGTGTACAGCATATGTAATAGTATCTTAGAATGAATATTTATAATAAGCATCTGTATATACAAACAGTAGAAGTGTAGTGCACTGCAGTGTCCACACGTGTGTGTGTGTGTGTGAGACGTGTGTGTGTGTGATACTGCAGTGGTGTGTGAAGCATTCAGATGTTCTTCAGCTCCGAGTGTCTCAGTACGGCTGATAACACCTTCATTTGCTTTATATGCAGCGGTTGTTTGAGTACTGCTTATCGTCAGGAGCTTCAGGCAAATGTTTTCTGGAGAAACTTCAGTCACAGAACGAAGCTGGCGCTGGATGCGCTGCATTACAGTCGTGCTGGTTTGCAGGTGAAACACACACACACAGTCGCAGATTGTGTGTGTGTTGATGATGAAAGAATAAATGTCAGTAAAAAACACACAACTGCAGGCGTTTAATAATGCGCTATGAACCAGTACACACACACACACACACACACACACAAGTGTGCAGCTCTGTGTGGGTGGCTGTAGATGTCAGATTCTCCAAAAAGCTGGTGGGCTTCCCCGAGCCACACACACACACACACACACACACACACACACACACACACACACACACACAGTCTGTCCTCCCACTCGTGGTGTTGAGCTCCAGTGGAGCTTCAGGAAATCCTGGTCAAGCGTTTCGGTCCTTCTGCCTCTTTCACCACAGACGGACCATCAGCCCTGAGCTCATGAATCATCCTGATATCATTTATTTATTTTAATTAATATTAAACATAATATTAATCTATATAAAGAAAAATAAATCAGATAGTAGTAAAGGGACTAAATGTGAAATAATTCTTCTCACTCTCAAAAAACAGGTTTAGTATTATAGTATGGATTAAAATAAACTCAGAATATGACCTACTGCAATAATTAAATGACTCAAATGTATCTAATCTCATTTTATTAATCAATGTCTTTTTGACCTTTGATAATCCATTCAACCAGACTTACAGTACAAGCAAAAATGACTTCATAAAATAACTACTGTGCTTTAGTGTTTTTTTATTGCTGAAGAGTATTAAACTTTTTCTGTATTCTTCTTTATAGCCTGAGGTTCATACATGATGCTTTTACATGACATTTACATAAATAGAACTTCTTCTATTAAAAACAAACATTCAAGCTGCCCTTATTTAAAAAGTAATGCAACTTTCCATAAAAAGTAGGTAACGTCATTAGTTTTAGGGAGTGTAATGCATTACTTTTAAAAGTATCTTTCCCCAACACTGTTACTGTGTATGTTTATGCACACACATACAGAATATATTTTTCAAATATGTGTGAAGTTATATTCTCATAATTAATTTTATATATAATATATTTCTGTAATGTTGGGACATTTTCTAGATTTGAATAAAATGAAAACTAGCAATAATTAATTCACAATAGAACACAGAACTGAGAAACATCATGAATATATCTTGTGTGTGTGTGTGTGTATTTATTTATATATATTTACAAAAATACAAAATACATATATGTTCTGTAAACAACTTTTATTTTGGATTAATCGTTTGGCAGCAATAGTTTTTGTTAATGTTTTGAATCAGTTTCTGCTTTTTTACAGTAAATTTGAGTAATTTTAAGTGCTTTTGGTTTTTTTTTTTACTATAACTAGGTATAGTTTATATTTATTCAGTTTTAGTTTTCATTTTAATCCATTTAATAAGTTTACTGCTTCAACTCAAGTTAATTAAGCAGTTAAGTTAAACAAGTTTTATAAATAAAAATATAAAAACATATTTCTTCCAATTGTAATATTTTATTGTATTTCAGCTTTATTTTACACACATTAACAAAAATGTTTTAATAGATTATTTTTAGTGCTGTATAAATCTTAATAATCTATCTAAAGTGAGTTTAGGAGGCGGAAGTGTGTCGTTTCTGTGCCTGAAGCCTTTTTTTTTATTGGTTCTTGTGATTGCTCTAGAAAACACAGGTGCTGTTGAGACCAGATCTACTTTAATGGCCTTGTTTAATATATTTCACAAATCTCTTCAGATTCAGAGTAACTGCAGTCTGATGTAGGTCATTCGTTACACGTGTGTGTTTCAGTTTTAGGCGGATGCTTGAATTATCACAGAATGTGTGTCAAGCTTTATTTTGTGACACAGTCAAGATGTTTGAACAGTATAATGTCATTGATACTGTTTATTGGTCTGTTTCCAGGAGGAGAAAAACATCCAAAGATATTTAGATTTTAAAGATTTATTTTAGAGCTGATTAAAGATTAATCGCTATTAATCGCATTCCAAAATAGGTTTTTTGTTTATTCAAATTTCTGTGTGTACTGTGTATATTAATATCTTTAAAAAAATACAAACTCGTGTGTGTGTGTGTGTGTGTATATATATATATATATGTATATGTATATGTGTGTGTATATATATATTTGAAAAATTTTACATTTATATATTACATATATTTATATATATATATATATATATGATTTATATATAAACTCTGTATGTACACATTCATGCATTTAAATATTTTCAAAATATACACGCATACATCATGTAAAAAAAAAAAAAACTTTTATTTTGGATATAATTAATTGTTTGATACACTAAATTTGTTTTGTCCTTTCTGACATTTTTTGAAATATTATATTATTGCTATTTTGTTTTCACTTCAGTTTTATTTAAAGTATAATTTGAGTATTTATTTTTAAAATATGTCATAGATTATTATTATATATTTACCTTAATTTTAAAGTTTTATTAATTTAGTTGTTTATTTTTTAAATATGTCTATTAATTAGTATTTATTATTATTATTATTAGCTCTCTTACTGCTTCAAATTCAACTAAACCTTTTTTTATTTCAGATTTTTTCTTTTAATTTTAGTACTTTTATTTTATGTTTTTATCATTTTTATTAGGTTTTGGGATTGACTGTATTCTTTTTTTATTTTAGTTGTATTTGTTTTACCACATTGTCAGACTAAAGGCGAATTGTTGTCTTGGCTACCAGAGAAAATTTAAGGTTTAAAGTAGGGCTGTCAAATGATTAAAATTTTTAATCAAATTAATCAGGATTTTTAGTGGATTAATCATGATTAATCACTATT
>JAUCMT010000037.1:454459-475424 GCA_032357475.1 Enteromius thamalakanensis
TTCAGTTCCCACGTGTCACTGATGCAAAGTGCAGTTACTCCGAGGTAATTGTTGTCCCACTTTCCTGACAAATAATTGCGCATGCGTGAAATGCGTTTAAAAAATTAACGTAATTAACGACAAAAATTATTTACCTCCGTTAACGCGTTATTTTTGACAGCCCTAGTTTAAAGTAATTACATTTTACGTTTTTTTTTTTTTTTTTTAAAGCAATGACATTTATGGTTTTAGTTTTTCTTGACGTTTTATGGCCTGTAATGCATTCTGGGAAATAATTTTTTTCTGCTCTCTTCTCAGTGTCGAATGCTGTGTAAGGACATCCCCGCTGAGACCATGTACGACGTGCTCCACGACATTGAGTATCGGCGGAAGTGGGACGCAAATGTCATCGAGACGTTTGACATCGGCAAACTGACAGTCAACGCAGATGTGGGCTATTACTCCTGTAAGTTCTGACAATGCAGAATTAGCCTTTAAATGTTACTTTTTAAACTTTGTGTTAAAGCTTCTCGTTCATTCTTTTTAGGGAAGTGTCCTAAACCGCTGAAGAACCGTGATGTCATCACCCTGCGCTCCTGGCTGCCGATGGGCAATGATTTCATCATCATGAACTACTCCGTCAAACACGCTGTGAGTGATGCTGTGCTAGTTTAGTCTCATTAATATACTGTTATAGTTTTGTTGAAAGTTTGAATTAGATTTCTTTATTTCCTGTTGTCGCTTTAATTTTTAAGTTTTTATTTGTCATTACTTTCCCCATTTGACTGATCCCAGTAAATTAATTGTTTAATTAATTGTTTATGTTTTCTGAAATGTGCTAATATGCAAATTAAAAATGCAATGAAAATTGGGTAGATTTAGATTCAGAGTTGAAGGTTTTTAGTGTGGGGATTAGGGATTTATTTTTTTAGCACTCCATATATCAGGAAAAAAAAATCAATAGAAAAAAAAACATTTTCGCTGTTTAAGGAATAAAATATTGTATAAACCAGGATGAATCAAATAAAGGCAAACCCTGCTGTAAAATATTAGAAAGAAGAATAAAACTAAGTGCTGTTGTCTGTAAGTGCTGCTGAAATGGAGAAAGAACTCACAAAGATTTGAATTTTCGCCATTTTTTGTAGGAATAAAATGTTGTGCAAAACAGTCTGAATGAAATATGAGCAAAGCCTTCAGTAAAAACCTTCAGAATATAGAAAGGAATAAAGCTCTAAGTGTTGGTGTCTGTAAGTGCTGCTGAGGTGGAGAAAAAACTCATCGCCTTTAAAGATTTGCATTTTTATGCCATTTTTTAGGAATAAAATGATGTAAGAATCAGTGTGAATGAAATATGAACAAACCCCTTGGTAAAACCCTTCAGAATATAGAAAAGAATAAAGCTCTAAGTGTTGGTGCCTGTAAGTGCTGCTGAGGTGGAGAAAAAACTCTTAATAATACGGGTTGTCATTAAAAACTACAGATGCCAGTAGATAAAGTGTAATAAATCAAACACTAGAATGTGTTTTTTGGATTCTTTCTTTCATCTACTGTTGTCTGAAATGGACATGTTATGACCAAACTCTCTCAAAATTGACCAGTGCATGAAAAACATGCTAGTTTAGTCTGTAGGGTCTTGCTTTATATTGTATAGATGTAAAAGCAGAATAAATCCATAATAAAAATAAATAAAAAAAGATTAAATCATTCATTTGTTTACAATATTTGAAATATTTGTTTACAATTCTTTATGAGCATTAACTGACATCAGAGAACTGTAATCAACAAATGTATTATTTGGGATAAACTCCTTGAGATGCATTGTTTTCAAGTGGGTCCTATTACACAAAAATGAGAAAACAACACAAAACAATCACAACAATAAAAACATCACACAGTATGAACAGATGATATATTTATATTGACCTAGTTATATCAACTAAAGCAGTTAGAAGTTTCATGGAATCATACATGCATGTTGTTAAATTATTGAAGTATGAATGTGAGTCTGAGGGGATGTGTTTGGGAACGGCTGTGCAGCGCTGCATTGATTCTTCTGTACGGTCAGCGTGCAGCACTGATGTGTGTGTGTCTGACCGTCAGTGCAGTAATGATTCTGCTGCTAATGATCTACTGATCATTACTAACGATGTGATGATGGTCTGTGTTCACTACAACAGCTGAAACACGTCACTGTGATGCTGGACAGATGTGTATACATCACAATCTGGGGACCAAACTACCAGGATAGTAATATCAGTAAATGTTGACCTTTTGGGGTCTCCATGAGGAAACGAGCTTAAACAGAATGACGTTTTTTGAAAATATATATAAATGCAGAATGTTTTCTGTAAGGGGTAGGTTTAGATGTGAGTGAATGAATGAGTAAGGGAAAGAGAGACTAAGTGAAAGTGTGAGTGTGTGTGTGTGTGTATTGAGCATGTCATAAATGAGTGGAATCTGTGGTCATGTGATCAGACTGGTGTGCTGCAGCTCTGCACTGCATTGATCTGTCACTGAGAGAGAGAGACGTGTCTTATCTCCTGTTCTTCTCATTGTCACTCACTCACTCACACACACATACACACACACACAAAAAGCAAACAAACACAGAGGCCAGAATGTCATTTCAATCATTATGGGATGTAGAATGAGTAATGTTCCTGTAACCATAGTGATGCTGTTTTGTAATTTTAGTCTGATCTTAATGTGTTTATACATTAATTGATTTTGTTTTAGAAATATCCTCCGAAGAAGGATCTGGTGCGAGCCGTTTCCATCCAGACGGGATACCTGATCCAATGCACCGGCCCCACCAGCTGCACCTTAACATACCTGGCACAGGTGGACCCGAGAGGTGACACACACACACACTCAATTTGATTTTAATTATTTTTTACATTTTAATCTATATAGCATTATTTATTTTAAACTATTATACGCTTTTAAACAATATTTTTCATTATTATTTATATATTTATTATTTTTTTATATTATTTCATACCTAATTCATTTCTTTTTTAAGAAGGTTTATTTATTTATTTATTTTTCAAGCTTTTTCTTAAATTTCCTTGAATCAAACCTTAAACTCGATCTTTATATGTGTCTCTCTTAGGTTCTCTTCCCAAGTGGGTGGTTAACAAGTCTTCCCAGTTCTTGGCTCCTAAAGTGAGTAAAGTGCACTAGTTCACTCCATGTTGCTCATTCCTAACACAATTAATCCTGAAAACACACAGAATGACAGACATGAGTGTGTGTGTGTGTGTGTGTGTGCAGTGAAGTGGGTCATCAGTTTTCCCAGGAAATGTCAGAGAGTGAAAGAACAGATGAGTGAGGGATTGATTAATAAAGAGACACTGAGTGACAAAAGAAGCTGTGAATAATTAAACACACTCACTTCATGAACATCATTTCTACAGCATCATCAGGTTCTGATGAATCATACGATCAAACATTAATGTAAAACATTCAGCTTCAGTAAGTAAAGTTTTAAGGCAATTGTAATGATTTGAAGAAGAGCAGAAGAAGACTGAAGAAGTAAAGCGGGAGACGACAAACAACCGCTCTGAGACGTCACTGAGACAAAGAGCTGCTCTGTGTCTAAATGTGTTCCTGTGATTGAATTACTGTAGAATGTGTGTGTGTGTGTGTGTGTCTGGATGAACACAAACACTCCTCAGTCTCAGTCCTCCTTTAGTTGATCCAAAAAATTTTTTTTCATTGTTTATTTATTTACTAATGATTTTGTTTTTGTATGTAGCACTTATTTATTTTAAAAAAAAATTTATAAAGTATTTTAATAAAGGTTTAATATTTTTATTCTAACACTTTTAATATTTAACATTGTATTTTAATTATATTTAATTATTTTAATTATTTAAAAAAAAAAAATTGTGTGTGTTGAGTGTTATTTTAATGTATTAATTTGAGTCAAATTTGTCACTTTTTATTATTTTTTTTAATTTGGTCATTTCTCATGACATCTGTGTGTGTCTCAGGCGATGAAGCGCATCAGTAAAGCGTGTCTTCGGTATCCCGAGTGGAAGCAGAAGCACAGTCCAGGTTTCAAGCCGTGGTTGTTCCCGGAGCAGAACCCTCTCTCCAGCATCCCTCTCTCCGAACTCTCCATCCAACACGCAGAGTCTCTGGAGAACATAGACGAGAGCTTGCTCAGCGAGAGCAAAGAGGCCGAGCACAGCGACGACGAGGGCCACAACTGACACACACACACACACAGCCCAATGAAGTGCTAAATCCAATTTATGATTAATTTGTTTACACAGATGTACATGATTTTGAGATATGATTTGTGACCCCTGACCTTCTGTACGCATGCAGTTTGTCTCCAGACACACAGATCTGCTGTACGACACTAGAGTTCAGTGAATGAAGGAGTGAATGTAGTAATGAAGAATTAAAAAAACAATTACTGCCTGTGTTTTTGGAGCTCTGACGTGTTTCTTCTGTTTATTACAACAAAAACTCCAGAGAAAGCCTTCGAGTTGACGGGAAAATGGGTTTGTAATGAAAAAATACTATAGGAATTTATAGTAATTACAAAAAAAGTTAAACTGTTAAAGTTTTTTAACCAAAAAAAAAGCTTCAATTGTCCTCAAATTTGTCAAAGTCTGCAGGATCTTCTGCATACGTTCTGCTGGTCATACGTTTTAAAAAGCATCTGTTCACAGAGGCTGCATTTATTCGATAACACAGTTGTGCTGCTCAGTATTTTTGTGGAAACTGGTATTCTACCGTTCTGTAGTTCAGAAATGATTGCTTTAATTCAAGGATGCATTAAAAGTGACAAGTGAAGATATTTCTAATGTCACAAACGATTTCTCTTTAAATAAATCCTGTTTGAACTTTCAATTCATCTGTGAATCCTGAGAAATTAAATCTATGACACAAAAGATTGTGCAGCACAACTGTTTTCATCTCCGCTGTGTCTGATTGAATTCATTAGAAACACACCAAAGAGCAGCTGATAATCTCAGAGAATAGATAGCATTGAGAATACATCAATTCTATGTCAAAATAACAGAGTTATCAGCTCAGCTCTCAGATGCTGTGTTTGTCCTTCACTGACTCATCTGTCTCCCTCTGTCTTGTCTTCTGTCCATCATGTCAGTGTCATTATCAGTGTGAGAGGAGACAGTAATGAGATCTGATGATGCTGACAGTGAAGACATTCATCTGACACACACACACACACACACACACACACACACGTCAGAAGTACTAGTTCATTTTCTGCCTTAAACCTGAAACTGTGAGATCCTCAGTGGTGGATTGGGTTTTATTTGTCTGGACGTGTGTGTGTGTGTGTGTGTACTGACTTTAACTGAAAACTGTGTTTGCAATGGTCCTCTTTAAAGCTGCTCTACAGCAGAACTGAAGTTGGTTGACAGTATAGTTTTCCTGTTTAACACTGTAAAGCTGCTTTAACACTCAGCAGAACTGAAGGTGACTCAACATGTGTGTGTGTTTATCACTTCCTGTTATTTTAGATGAACGTTGTAAAGCCACGTGGACATTACAGTACAGTAAAACCACAAGAAAGTGTGTGTCGTGTGACCATATATGGTCATCCTCAGTACCCTGTTATCATTTATTTGTCCATAATCCATAATAACTCTTCCTCCAGTGAAAAAGTGCATCTTCTGATGTCTCTCAGATATTTGTGTAGAGCTCTGTTTCGTAAACGCTGCTTGATCTGTGCAGACTTCTCTCCTGATTCAGACCAAACCTAAACCTACCCCTTACAGGAAACACTACACACTTCTACATTCTCAAACACTTCATTCTGTGTGATTTATAAGCTTGTTTCCTCATGGAGACCTAACAAAGGTCAAAATTTACTAGTATTCCTATCTTTGTGGGAACAACTGGTCCCCACGAGGATATAAAAACCTGTACACACTCACACACAGTTGATGTGAGCTGTTAGTATGTAAGTATTTGAGGCGCTCAGCTGCTACACTGATGATGATGATGATGATGATGATGATGAAAAACATCCTTTATATCTCTTTATGAAACAAACATCTGCAGATGAACCATTTCATGTGACGTCTACACTCTTCTGGACTTGCTGTAGGGTGCTGTACAGTGTGCACACTATGAACTGAACACCTGTATGACTCGACTCACGATAAAATGTACAGCATCCCATGATGCAATGCGGTTTGACAAGTTTACAAAATGAACCAGGGAAAACATCACCTGAGACTAATTATTATGAATGCAACATTTTCTGATTTCTGTTAATAAGCATGCATTGTAATGAGGACAATAATGCAGCAAACGCCTGTCTGAAGTCACTGCCTGCTCAGCTCCAGCAGGAGGCAGTGTATAGTGTGCAGAATGAACTCACTCACAGTCCTGCAGCGCCACCTATCGGTGTAACACTGCTGTTAAACACATTAAAACACAATCAAACTACAATATCCACAAATACCACAATGTGGGTTATCGTAAAAATATTTTTCCTATTCATAAGTTTACATTTAGTGATTTAGGAGATATTTTTATCCAACGTGACTAACAAAGCAATCAGAATAAAAAGCAATGACACACAAGTGCTAGAACACATCCCAGAAAGTCCTGTTTAATTACATTAAGAATAAAAACTGTGATTGCTTCCATTGTCCTCATGTATAAGTAACTTTGTATAAACCCTAAATGTAAAATTTAAATAATATTTATAGCTATAAACAACTAAATATTTGTAATTCTTTCTAAATAAGGTCTTTTGTTTAGCTCATGTTTATGCAACAAAGTCAAAGCCTTTTGAAAAAAAATGTACGGGTTAGTTTTGATATTGTGGCCACAGATAAATCAATGAATGGGAAGCACTCTAGACACATTATACCAGGTAAAAGTTTGGAAACAGTAAGATTTGTAATATTTTTAAAAGATGTGTTTGTCAAGGCTACATTTATTTGATCAAAAATACAGGGAAAAACTTAATTTAAAATAATGGGTTTCTATTTTAATATACTTTAAAACATCATTTATTTTGGTGGTGCAAAGCTGAATTTCCATCGGTCATTACTCCAGTCTAAAGTGCCACATGAGCCTTCAGAAATCCTTCTCATATGCTGATTTATTATTAGCATTATCAATCAATTAGAATTATCAGTTGTGATTCTTTGATGAATAATACGTTATAAAGAACAGTATTTATTAAAATACAAATAATTTCTAACTATATAAAACTTTGCTATCACTTCTTATCAATCCTAGCTAATTTAAAGTTTTAATTTCTTTCAAATGAAATAAAAAGAATAAAAATGTACTGAACCCAAACTTTTGAATGCTAGTGTATATTATTAGAAACTATTTCTATTTCAAATAAATGCTCTTCTTTTTAACATTTTATTATTTCAAGAAATTCCAGCACATTAAATAAATGAATAAGATCTATTTTAAGAAACCAGTTCAGGGGCATCGCTTTTACCATGTTTGTTACTTTTCTCAGCGCTGCGCAGGTTGGACCAATCAGAGTCGAGTGTGTCGAGTGAAACATTTTTAAACGTTGATAAACATGATTTCCTTTTGATTTTCAAGTACCAATTGTTATATTTTATAATATTACACTTATATCAATCAAACTAGACAAATGCGTCGCGAGACCACGCGCCCCCTAAACATGTGACCGTTGTGTATCATAGCAACCGCCATTAGTTTGCCGCCCAGAGGGTCGCGTCGCGTCGCGTCAAATCAGTCGCTTGCCGCGGAGTTTCGCATCCTCATGTGACGCGCCGCCTACGGAAGTTTCTTTCAGTCTTTTTCTGTGCATTTGATGGATTGGAGTGCCTGAGAAACACACACAACCACCCGGAGCGGGAAAAGAGCCCGAGACGCGCGTGTAAGTGTGCAGCTCAGTCACATCGGGTGCGACTTTCTCCTCAGTTCGTGCGCGTTTTTCAGTCAGCACCACAGAAATGAAGGAGTGAAACACCTCAGCGATGTTATCAGCGCAAACTCGGGCAAATCTCAGTAAGTTTTCTGATCCTCCTGCAGTCCCTCATCCAGGGGAACACTAGAAACAACTATCTTTACTCTCTTATTTTAAAAACAATGTGCAGGCCTTCATAACAGGACATTTCTATAGCGAGCATTGACGATATGGCGTTTTAATAACGCGCGATTCATCGCTTAGAAATCACTTTTGTTGTCAGATACTTCTGTAAAGTAAAAAAGAAATTCCTCAGTCAGAAGTGTGAGAAAAGACTCACATTTCAGTAACGTTAGTGTTTTCAGGTCTTTCTTGGTTAATGTCTGTCTCTCTGTTTATTTGTTTTCTTTTGCTTTATTGGTGTATATTGGTAATATAACGTTAGTGCTCTTTGTATTTCTGTCTCCATCTTTGTTTGTTTTTCTGTCTTTCGCTCAGTCTGTTTTTTTCTCTTGTTGCTCAGTTTCTGGAATGTTTGTGTCTTTACCCGGTAAATGCTCAGTGTGTGTGTGTGTGTGTGTGTGAAGGAAACAGTGAGTTTAAGAGCACACGGTATGTTTAAAGGTATTTGTGTGTGTGTGTTTGAGGGATGTGGTCTTAAACCACAAGATTTCACAGGCGTTGTGGCTCGACTAATAGAGTTCTTAAAGAGATATAACACTAATACTGTCGTGTTCTGCATGCACAGGGTGATTTCAGTTCCTTTAGCACTCATAATAGAGATCTGTGTGTGTGTGTGGAGGGGTTAACTAGTCCTGTGATGTGTCTGGAATGTTAATCAGGTTGATGTTTGTTATAAACACTGAAACGGCTCAGTGCAGCCTGATGTTGTTCAGCGTTTCTTTCAGTGAATGCCTGTCAACACTTCCCGTTCCTTGTGAATTTGTAAGCAATTTGCCTTATTTTTTGTCACATGAGCATTTGATATTAAATGCAACTAAACCAGCAGCAGCACATGATCAGAGACCGAAGGCAGTCTTTATTCACGCTAGAGATAAGCAGGTGATTATTATTTTTTTTGGATGTAATTAGATGATTAGTGTGCTGATAAACAGAAGTGGTAGTTGACTCTTATTTCAGTTCCAAAACCAACTGACGGCAGTATCGATGGGTAATAAAATCTTAATCGCGTTGCTAAATGGTTTTCTGTATTTATTGGTGTAATATCAGGGAATATCAACCATTAATAATTCAGTCAAAACTGTCAAATGTGTAGATGAGTGAGTTTCCTCATCAGATGTGTCTCTGCATCAGTGTCTTAGCAGTGGAAGTGAATGGGTGCCGTCAGAATGACAGTCTGATACAAACAGCACTCCAGTCCATCAGTTAACATCTGGAGAAGACAAAAGATCAAACTAATCCAGCATTAACAAGTTTTTAACTCAAACATATTGACATTGAGTCCATCATCTATAATAACTCTTCCTCCAGTGAAAAAGTGCATCTTCTGTTGTCTCTGACAGATTTGTTTTAGAGCTGCTTGATCTGTGCAGAACACTTTTTCACTGGAGGAAGAGTTATTGTGGTTTATAGACCCAATGTTTTTCACTTAAAAGCATCTTAATGCTGGACTAGTTCCATCTTTTGTCTTCTACAGATGGAGTGGAGTGCTGTGGATTATTGCGATGTCATTCTGACGGCACCCATTTACTCTTCCCTGGTCGATGATGTTTGTAAGCGTTTCTTTTGCAGTGTTTATTTGTTCTTGTGTTAGCACAGGGCAGATGCACCATCCGTCTCTCTTCAGCGAGTTGTTAGTTAGCTGGTCAAAACTTCACACCGTGTGTGTGACTCTGTGAGCGAGTGTCAGTAAGTTCTCAACCACAACTGAGAAGCTTGTTTGCTGTTTTCATCCTGTTTCTGTCTAATGTGTCGTTCTGAGTGAAGTGTTTTATCGAGGCTGTGAAGTGTTTCATGGCCTTTAATTATAGAGCAGTTTATTCCTCCTCCTCGTGGTTTTCTGGATTGAATGTGTGTCTGACATACCCTTCAGTAGACGGCTTCCATTGAAGGTGACTCATACTTTCTACTCAAACAGGGCTTTCCAAACTGTAGGCTTTTAGACTTTACTGAGGGGGTCTGTGCAATTTTGAGAGATAAAAAAAAAAAAAAGTATTTTTAGAGCTGTCAAAGTTAATGTGTTGCAAGTTGAATAATAATTTATGTTTACGTTCACTGAATGTAATAATATTTCATTCTGCTTTCTTCAGACTGGCCAGAAATCACATTATTCCAATTATTGACTTTTTTAAGTGGTGGATACAAAATTTTAGACTTTTTGTTTTTTTGTGTATTTTTATATATTTAATGTTTTTTAGGGCTGCCGAAGTCAATGTATGCGCATGAGATATTTAAATATAAAATATGTTTAACATAATTGTATTTTAATATTCGATACACTAAATGTAATATTTGATTTTGCTGTCTATAGACAGGTCAGAAATCAAGACTTTTATTGCTCTTGGCTTATATTTTTTATATTTCTTATAATTTGTTATTTTTGGGGTCCAGAAATTGAGAAATTAGATATATATTTAATTGCAATAGTTTTTTTCCCTTCATAATTTGTTAATTTTTACTAATATCTTTTAAAATAAAATACAAAAAAATGTTTTAGTTGTAGTATAATGACAATGTAAAATCTAAATTGTTAATTTTTTAATACAGTTATATGTTTTTTTATATTAAATGTTATTTCTAAACAGAATTACTGTATTTTAATATAAAAATGTACTGATAGAGATCATTATTGAAAAGGCGATGATTGTAATTGGGGATCTCTAGTGTGATAACCCTAGTTGTATGCGGTCAGCATAGATGTGTCCTTCACTTTATGCAGTATCTAGTCTGACACGGTTGGCTCAGTTGTCTGATACACTCAGGGGTCAGAGGTTATGGGCTGTGTGACCGTGATGATCAGTCAGATGCAGGAGGGGTGAGACTGAGTCATAAGTGTGTGTGTGTGTGTGTGTGTGTGTGTGTCGGTTTGAGTGAGGATTTGAGAACTTCAGTGCTAACGTAAGCTCACAATCCTAAACACGCCGTTTGTTTCACTTCTCAGCGAACACTATCTCTCTCTGTTAAACTACAGCCAGATATGAGTCCAGAGTTTAGAAAGAGATCACCTGTTCAGAAATGAGTTAAATACTAGCTATGAAGCCTTTGTCACAGAGGGTTAAAGTTTTCCTAAATAAAGGCACACGTTTACAAGTTATTTGATTTCATTAGAATACCAAAAGTACACAGACTTTAACAATTAACTATATTGAATAATTATGTAATTAATTATTCATTATTACATTATTAAACTGTGTGTTTATATATATATGCGAGAGAGAGATAGAAAGCTAGATAGAGATGTATTTTGAAATGATTGTATTTAGGAGCAAAATTCAGATATTATTATTGTTATTTGTATTTGCTATGTATATACAAACACGCATGCATGTTTAAGCAATATTTAAGAAAAAAGTTATGTCTAAATATAGTATCTAATGTACTGTTCGATGCCATTTAACATTACACACACACACACACACACACACACACACACACACACACGTCATATTAAATGGTAATGGTATAAGATGTCTTAAATTTGGAATAAATATAGGCCTAGTTGAGATGATCATAAGGTTTTTATTGACTGCATACGCAGCTGTTTTCACTTTGAAGGCTGCAGAAGGCCTGTATTTAACTTTAAAAATATAATATATATATTATAAATAAGCTCTTTTAGACTTTTTCTGTTCGTTGATGAAACGTTTTTCTGACTCTTTAAGGACATTTATATGTACATATGCTCCTAAAAGCATCTTTCATACATGTCTACATTTAGTCAGAAATTGGAAAGATATACAGCTTCAGTTTTGTGTTTTTTAAAACAAGCATACTCCATCGACACATGCACTCTCTGATATTCAGGATGTGTATGTGTGTTTGGATTGGCATTTGTGCTCTTGTGTGTTTTTCATGCTCAAACACACATGACCTGAAGATCGAGTCATGAATGTGGAGCATCTAGTTTCCTTCAGTCACAGGGATATTCAGGTGTGTGTGTCTGTGCATGTGTTTTTATTTCACATGCAAATCTCTCTCTTAAAGAAAAGTGCACTGTATGTTTGAGAACATCTCTTCAGGTCTTCTTTTCGTTGAAATTGACAGTTTTACGAACTTCACACACACCCTGCTGTTTCACACTTCGAAGTGTTTGTTTGCATTTAACAGATGCACTTCCTGGTAAAATAATACTTTAAAATGAGGAAGCAGCTAAAGAGTTTAAGTATGTGTGATTCTCTCAAACCACTTTAGATTATTATATTTGCTATAAAGCCCTCTGAGATGATCTCAAGACTTATTAGATATTTGACAAAGATCTCACCATAGTTCATGATTCGAGCTAATAATAACATCAAGAGGAGGAAGTGTCTTTGGCTGAAAATGATTCATAATTTGAAGCACATGCAGTGTTTAACATGTTGACTTCTATAGTAAGCCAAAGATAAAAGGATGATCCTGCAGCGGCTTCCTTCACGTCACTGGCTCTTGGAAATGGCTGAATATGGTTCATGGACTCTGTGTATCCTCTCAAATGCTTCTCTGAAGTAACTTTGTGTTTCAGTATTTTTAAGCAATTGTGGTCGTTGCACCAAACGGACACAACATTATTGCTGTGTGTTGCTAAATATTTGAGTGTTGCACCAGTAAACTAGTGTTTGTAGTAAAAGAGCATCCGAGAAATACCTAACAGGCCTCCTTTTGACAGATATTATTATTATTATTATTAATAATGGTGTTTGAGGAACCGGTGTTAGAACAGAAAATGATTGTAGGTGGAAGGAGCTGCTTCTGTTTTTGGGTGTTTTGTGATGGTCAGGGGTTTATCTGCACCAGCGCTCCTCCTGATGGACACGGGCTAAAAGATTCAGTGTGTTACAATCACACTCTATTAAATAATATCAGTGTTTCATCTGACTGATCATGAGCTGAACTGGAAAAATGATCTTATCTGAGCAGGAAATGGAAATTACATGCAGGAAATGAGCTTTTTCTGAAATGCTGGTTTCTTGATGATGTGGGCATGATATTAGCTGTGTGTGTTTGAGTGTGTGTTTTGCTGTAGAATGACTGAAAGTCGCGTTTAATGTGAAGAGAAGTTGCTAGCAGAGTCAACATGTAACAAGTGCCGTATTGGAGTAAGGGTCTTACAAAGTTAAGGTGTAAAAAATAAAAAAGAAATGAAATAAAACGGAATGATAAATGGAATAATAATAATGAATATCTTCCGCTGTATTTTTGTCAGATATTCCTGTACAAATATATCTAACCATCAATAATTCAAGGTGCTTTTACTTGAGATGGAAAATTAAGATATGAATTAATTAATATTTAAATGATTTAATTTAATTAACTGATGAAACAAATTTAATTTTTAATTGCATTTTATTTTTACATTTAGTCATTTTTCAGATGCGTTTCCCCCAAAGTCACATACAGTTGAATCAGAGGACAGAGGAAGTGCTCGTAATAGCAGCCTCCGGTACGATTCAGATAGAATAAGCTGGAAAGGAAAAGGAATAAAGATAAATATATGATAATGAATTTATATTATATTTTTTTTAAATCTGTAAAAGTTAAAACAGAAAACACAGAATGTTTAAAAAAGGTAAAATGGCATTTCATATTATTATTATTGATTAAAAAAAAATTATTACATTCAATTTTATAAATGCAAGTTTTTAAATTACTATTTATTTAAACCCTTGAAATGAAATATTCAGAATCAAATGTATCCAAGATAGACGTAAAACACTCAATCAAACAGATGGCTCTTGTATCTATGCATATTTTCGCTCTCGTGTGATAGATTCTTGTGATGATCAGAATCAGCTTAAGAAAACATGTCTCGGATACCTGAAGTTCTTCTTCTCCAGGAACTCTGTGTGTAATTTCCCCCACGTGTTCGGCAGAATGAAAATATGAGGAACGATCAGAGATGGTGACAGACTTGTGTTCGCCTCTGTGAAACAACACGCATGCAAAAAGTGAAGAAGAATTACCAAAATATGTGTTTAATAAAGAATGCAGTGATTTCAAGGTCAATAAAATATTTATGGCCAGTAAATTCACCCATGATTGGATGTTTATTAATAGCTGTAATGTCTCATCTGACACTGAAACTCAACTCTCAGTCTTTTCAAATAATAATAATAATAATAATAATAATAATAATAATAATAATAAAAATAATAAATATCCTATAGCACAAGCGATCTATTCAGTAACAGGTATGTGTATATATACTGACTCACAATAACTAATAAATATATAAATAAATACAGACAAACAATCCAACAAACAAATTTTGACTTAAAATAAATAAATAAATAAACATATTTTGTTTCAAAATAAATAAATAAATGTGGACTCCTAATAAACAAACAAACAAACAAACAAACAAATATAATACTGACTTATACAATAAATAAACACTGACTTATATTAAACAAACAAATAATGATTCAAACAAAAAACAATTTATGACAAATTATGACTTGATAAATAAACAAATGAATAAATAAAGTCTGACTTGCAATAAAATAATAATAAAACATTCTGACTCTAAATAAATAAATAAACTCACAATAATGAAATAAATCCTGATCCATCTGATGATTTCTGTCTCTTCCTTTCAATAGACTTTCTACTCCAGCGATGATTCCCTGACCTCGTCTCATGGAGAAGAAGTCCTGCAGTGTGTTCCTGCAGCCCGGAGCTCCGGTCATGTCCTTTATCACTCTGGAGAGTTCCCAGCCGGTCTCTGATTGGCTGAGTGGCCTCCGGCTCGACCAGTACTGTCCTGCCTTCCGTGAGGCGGGGCTGGGAACGCTCTGGGAATGTAAGGATCTAAGCTCTGCCCAGCTGCAGCAGATGGGTGTGGCTCTGCCCGGACACCGGAAGCGTATCCTCGGCAGCCTTCACAAGCTCCTCCCCTCAGCGACAGGAATGGAGGAGGATGAGGAGCGAGAGGAGGACAGGCCCGTGGTCCGAGAGAGGACCAAATTCAGAGCGCCGGACGAAACGCAGCGAGCTGGAAACAGCGTTGCAGGTAAGCGCCCGCCTCCCATCCCGCCTCCCGTCCCACCTCGGGTCATGCCCAATCGACCTCCTGTGCCCTTCACGCCTGGATCGGTAACCATGGTGACTGCCTCGGAGCCTATCAGCATCCCCGAACTAAAAGAAAAGCCTACACCTGCCGAACAAACCAAGCCCATCCCGACTCCCAGGCCACGCCCAGAACACCTGACTCTTAAAGGGCCGGCGCAGCTGCTCCAGACGCGTGAGAGGAAGCGGTCTCCTGTGTCTCCCTCTCCCTCTTCCTCCTCCTCCTCCTCCTCATCATCGGAACGCTTCCATCTGTATGAACAGTGTTCGTCTCCCGCTCAAGGAGAAGTGGGTGCTCCTCCTCTTCCTCCTAAAAGCTACGTCGTCTCTAAAGAGCCCAGAGACGCTCCGTACAGGCCCCCCATTCCACCTCCTCGTGTCTCCATGTGCTCCAGGAGTCCCAGAAGCTCATCATCTGGAAGCCCGCCCACGTCCAGGTACAGAACATTTTTTTTATCTGTCCACTGCTGCAGTGGTTAGTATGTAAAAGAGTTTTACCACCATAAAAATTTTACCATTTCGATTTTCTAATAGTTGTATCTCAGACAGATATGATCCTCTCCTAACAAACCAGACATGTTTGATGTATAAATGTCTTTGTCTGAAGCTGGTTGGTTCGCTTCATTCTTTGTAGTTCTTAAAGACTTTATAAAAATCCCTACTGGTAAAATGAATGGGGCAAGAGCAATGCTTCAGGTTTATTGCAGTTCATTCATCACAATGGAGATGGAAGGTTAAGTGCAGTGCATTATGGGATACTTCAGCTCACACTGAATGTTCTGTGTCATGCTGCAGATCTGAGCACATTATCCAAGTGTTTTTTCCCGTCTGCATACTAAGCACACTGTGTGATTGTGAAGGCTCATGACTCAGTGTTTTCACACAATGCTCTTGCTCAAACTCTAGTTTTTTTGTTTTCCTGCACGCTGACTCGAGGTCATGAGGCTTGCAGACCGTCACACGGGTCAAACAGACTAGTGCACATGAGTCAGAGCTGGAAAACGTGATTCAGCTCACGGTGAGAGCGCCACCCTGTGGGGAGCTCTGGGACTGCTAAAGAGGAGAGTACACTGCTAGTGTAGTGTGACTAGAATATACTAATATATCGTGATTATTTTTGAAAACCTTTAATTTAATATTATTTAATACACTTTTTTTAAATTGAATGTCACTAAAATATACGGCTTGTGTATTGTGATTATTTTGGAAAACATTACAATGTAATTTAATCACTTTTTACATTTTTATAACTTAATATATTATGATTTTAATTATTTATTTTTTTGAGCCAGAGTTTGGCCGTTAAACAAAGTACAAAAAATATATATTCTTTAAAAAGAGTGCTTAAATTTAGTTTTTTTTTTTCAAGTAAAAAGTGTTGAGAAAACAGGATAATTTACAGAAGTGGAATAATCAAATGTAAAATAAACAACATTGTTTGTAAGAATTAAAGTTGCTTTGTTTCTTAAAGTTCCAAAAGTTCTTCAGTCAAGAGCAGAGAGTGTTTCGTGGTTCGATACAGAGGAATAATACTGTTTACATTAATTTATCACATAACTGACCAATGTTTTCATGACCAAGCACCACGCTTTGAGCATTTTTTTGCATGTATTTGACTTACTTCATTTTATTTAATTTAAATAAAAATATATTTAATTTAATTTTTCGATCTGGGTTGAGTCCGTGGTCCAAAATTAGCTGAGAGAAGGAATCAGCAATGAAACTGGATTTTAGGATTAAAAAATGAATGTAGCCTTTTTCCATGAATTTGTGTGTCAAACAGTGGTTCTGTTTTGACTGGATTCGCTCTCATCAGTGCGTCAGTGTGTTCAGTGTTGGCTGTGATCAGTCGTTGTTCTTCATGTGAGCTCTAGATGTCAGCAGTTCTCCAGTCATCAATCTCTGTCGTTTCCTCAAACCATGCACTTCTGACCCACAATGCTGTGCGCGACCCCTCTATACACACACACACACACACACACACACACAGCTGTATTCCCACAAACGTCTTGAGATGAGTTGTAGTGATTTTCCAGAAAGATCATTTGCTGGGAGCTTGTGAATGCTGAGAAATTTGTTTTAGATTCCATTTCTGAGACATTTCATTCAGTTATGGTTATCAGACATTGGACATTTTTTTTAGGATTAAGCACTGTCATTATTTCATTTATAAAATGATATATCATGCTCTCAATGCTATAATGTACCTGTAAACCTCACTTTTCAGTTTGTTTCTAGATTGTGATTCTCATTATACACTAATGATTTATTTTTTTTATTTAAATGTGATGTTATATTTTTCTATTAAATATATAATTTAAATGAATTCTTATGTTCATTGTTATAAATTTATCAATATAATATTGAATATTTGAAAATATAATTTTTTTAATGGTTTTCATTTCTAAATTAATATTTAGGGTTTCTGTAATAATGATTTACAGACTCAGATAATGTGGAAATTACAATTTAATAATATTTTATTTATAATAAAAATGAATTGAACTTTGGACAGAATAATTTTACCACGCAGTAAAATAAATAATTAGTATTATGTAAAATATAATAATGCAGTATTGTTTTTTTTTTATTATAGTTTTATATGTGCATGTATAAATTACAATGTAAATACTATTTCTCACATTACACTTAATTACTGTTCAGTGCTGACACAATCTGTATTAAAGGTGACAAGTTGATAATTTGCCTTTTTCATTGCAAACATTTTAATTTGATTAAATAATTTCACAATGAAATAAAGAGAAAAATACAATTATACAGAAAATTAATTAGAATTTTTGTTTATATTAATATGTAAATTCAAATTTTAATATAAAATAATTTATATATAGGCTATTTTTTTTGGCTGTGTATATATATATATACATATATGTATGTGTGTGTGTATATATATGTATGTGTATATATATCATGTGATATCATGTGTGTGCTGTAGTGTTGAAATGAGTGATGGCAGTTGTTTAGTGAACTGGAGAAACAGGAGGCAGATTTCAGGAAGCTCTTTGTTTTTCTGAAGGTCTCAGCACACAGACGCGTTCGCGTCTAAAAGCCTTTTCCACTTCCGCCTGTCTTCTGTGTGGTTGGTTTAGGTCTCGTTCACTCGTTCTCGACCAGGTTCTCCAGCTCTCTCAGTTTTATCACACTTGTTTACCGGACTATTCTCTCATCTGACTGGTTTATCTGTGTATAACGGGGTTCTGCTCGCTCTCATCTGTCTGCCATGACCTTATTTGGCGTGTTTGAGCACGTAAGTTTAATGTGGAAGTGAATGTTTGTTGTTTTCTTTCTTTATGTACTTTGTGTCTAATCTGTGGTGTTTGTTCTGTTCGTTGTGCCTGGTTTTAGTGCTCGTCCAGCCAGTGTTTTGTTCTCTGTTTTCAGAATTAAACCTGATTTCTAACTGTATTTCCATGAATCATTGTTTAAAGCAGCTGTAGTGAATCTTTGATGCTCTGACTGTGTTTGACGCTCTTCAGCGCCTCATGTTTGTTTTAGACAGCATCACAGCTGTATTTTTTAAGCTGATGCACTGTAAACCGCAGCTTCATCTTTCTGGTGGTTTTGCGTTCACGTCGTCCCTTTCTCTTGCTTTCTCACGTTTGTTATCTTTGTTTTCAGTCATAAACACATGTCATCTCTCACTTTATTTATTCGGCGGTTCACGAAGGCCGTCAGTCATCAGAGAAAGCTGATGAGCGTTCGCTGAAGAGCTCGGTGTTTGTGCTGTTCACTTCCGGATGTTTAGCGAGTGACCGCAGCTGACCGCTCTGCTCATTTCTGTCCGTCTGTACATCAGAGACGTGCTTGCTGCCTCTCAATGTGGATTGGTTCATTTAAATTTGTGCTGAACTACGTATGTCTCTGTGTTAGTTAGTACTGGTTTATCTGGTTGATATCGGGTTTTGGTAGAGGATGGCAACGGATGATGCTTGAAAATGGTTACTATTTTGGAGCTGGTTGCACTTTTGTCTTAGACTTTGGATTAATTAAGAAGGAGCTTTACTTCGTCCACACTGTAGGAGAGTTAATTTCTTCATCAGATCTGTAGAAATGCGTCTCTGTAATGGATGTGAATGGGTGCCGTCAGAATGAGAGTCTGATAAAAACATCACAATAATCCATAGCACTTCAATTCAAATTCTGCTTTATTTCCTGTCTCCGGAGGTACCTTCTTCTGATCGAATTTAGAAGAATCCTTTGATATCCCACAATCCTGTGCGTTCCATTTTATGGCGGTTGAGCTAAAAAACACAGATGCCGTCTGAAAGTTGTGTTTGGTGGCCGGATTGCGTGTAAATGTATATTTTTGACTAGCTTTTTGCACTTTTAATGTTATTTCTAGCAAGAAACCAGTATTATAGTTATCAAATATTTGTGTAGTTATCACAAAAACACGATCTGTTTTGTTGTAGGTTATTAAATGGTTACGCTGCCTCAGAAGCCCGTCAGAAATCATGTTTATAAGGTGCCTTCCTGCAGAGTCATTGCTTCATAAGTCAGTTGCCAAGGCTTTCAGAGTCCAGTGTTAAGGATGTAAGGATATCATCAATATTGACTCATTATTGTGGTCACATGATGATATGAAACGGTAGATCCCCTGGGCAAAAAGTGTATTTGAAAAAGAATATATTAAAGAAAGTGCACTAGATAAGTTAAATTATTCCATTTCTTCCCAATATTTAATTAAGTTTGATAAGTGCGTCCTAACCCTGTCCAGTAGCGTTGTGCGTGGTCAAGGCTCTGTTGGTGTTTTCACAGTGCTGTCAGAAAGCAGCGTTTCTGTTTTCACAATGACACAGGAGCCAGTGAAACTGCACTCATCTCAGTCGCTCTGGGCTCTATAAATGGATTTTCATATGGAAGCTGCTGCATTTACTTTATTTTTACACTAAACCTGGTTTTATTAGCACTTTGTGTGTTTATCACCTCCTTAAAAACGATTTGTTTGTATAAAAGCATATGCATAATTATTAAGTGCAAACATATTTTAAGTTGAACCAGATACAAAAATGTCATAATAAAAAAAAAAACCCAAATGCATTTTTGATGATGAATGAAATGGTGGGTTGAATTGAAGATGTGAAAGCAGAAGAGAAGATTGAATCAGTCTGAATGAGTTGTTTATGGCGCTGGACCTTTAGAACACGTCATGAACGTCTCTCTGGATTTTCCTTTTGAAGAGTATTTCTGATAGAAATGCAGAGCTGAAGCACTAAGGCTTTATTCAGAATTCAGTGTTTAGCAGATGTTTTGTAAAAGCAATGGTCAGTTCTTCCACAGGAAGCTGTATTGTTTGACCGTCCGCACAGGCCTGATCTTTAACACACAGCAGGAAACGTGTTTCCAGTCCGATAAATGCACAACAAACGCTGCTCGGATTCTAAAATAAATCTGTGAATGTTAATGTAGGGTGAACGTCGAAGAGTCGAGACGGGGCAGAGTTCAGCCGCTCTCTTACAGTGTATCAGACACATATACTAGCAGTCTCTTCAGCTGATTAACACCATATCAACCCCCCCCCACAAACTTATAAATAGAAATGTTCAACATTTTTCAAAAATTAGAAATATTAGAGAAGAAAAATATAATAAAAATCTAATATATTTCCCCCAATTATGTTAAGTGTAACAAAACAGTGTTTATACCTTTTGATATATAATTATATATATCCTAAAATTTAATTAATTAAATTATTATATATATCCACATTTTTTTTCCTGTCAATATCTGTTAAAATTTGAGTGTTTATTTCTGTAATCAAAGCTAAATTCTCAGCATTATTGATCCAATTTTTAGTGTTACATAAAAAAAAAAAAAAAAATATATATATATATAGATACACAC
>JAUCMT010000037.1:549016-560378 GCA_032357475.1 Enteromius thamalakanensis
TTGTTTTTATAATTGTTCTATTTTCTTCTTTGTTTTATTGATTTTATGCTTATTCTACTCATTCTATGTAAAGCACTCTGAATTACCACTGTGTATGAAATGTGCTATATAAATAAACTTGCCTTGCCTTGCCTTGCCTTACCAGCACTATGCTTCTGAAAGACTCTCTCTAATGATCAAAAGGCGATTACTTTATTATAGTGCTGCATCTCTGCACTGTGAAACTTTGTTTTGTAAATAAACTGTTTTATTTCAAGTACTTTCATCTCTGATGTGTCTGAGTGTGATTCTACACGAGGTACGTTCACAGGCCCCAACTTTAAGCCCAGTAGCTCGTCCTCCTCAGTTTTTGAGAGATGACACTTCATGTAGTGGTTTCCTTTTACAATGTTCTGTATCTCTGTAATCTCGAGGCACACCCTAAACTGTTCCCTACCGACTGAAGCAAGATCGCCTTCATCATTACCCTACTGTCAGGACGAGTATTGCAGTGGGCGGAGACATTATGGTCAGCAGAAAGTCCGTATGTACAATCTCGGGATCAATTCCTCGCTCACTTTCGTCAGGTGTTTAGACAGCCTGCAACGCCTATCACGGTACAGGAGGCATTATTACAACCTTAATTTCCGAACTCTTGTTTTAACAAGCGGATGAAACGATCTAGCTTTGTTGGCTGTGTTTCGCCGTGGTCTTTACCCCAGTATTCATCAACAAATGGCTATATATGATGACAGTGTGGGAATTGATGCTTTTTTAAAAAAGGCAATTAATGTCTCGATTAATGGCTTGTGAAACCACCAGCGAAACTGCACTCCCCAATGGTTCTTCTGAGGAGCCCATGCAAACGGACGCTTATCACCTTACCTCACAAGAATGCTCACGATGCCTGCACGATGGTTTATGTCTCTACTGAGGCAATCCTACACACCTACTTTAACAATGCCCAGTTCGTTCTGCTAAAACCTCAGTGAGTGTTGCCAGTAATGTTCATATCCTTCCTTTAATTGATGCAATGATTGACACACACCTTTCCCCTGCGGGAGCTGCGGGAAAGTTCATCTGGTTCTGATGTCTGGAAGAGTTACAGATCCCTAAGCCAAAAAACGCACTACCTACCGAATCACCACGATTTAAGTCAAGATCCTCGACATTCAAGGTGTCAACAGCTGCACACCTCTATTCACTCTTCAGATTGGATGTCTTCACCAGGAAACTATATCCTTTTTAATTCTGCCGGATGCCACTGTGGATATTTTATTAGGCCGTGCTTGAGCACCAATCATAATCCACAGACGAACTGGAAAACAGGTGAGATCCTAAAATGGAGAGATAAATGTCAAGAGATCTGTCTATCCTCTCGTCTCCAGAATCAGATTTCCCTGTTGTTTCCCTGTCCCTGTTGTCGCTTACCCATTACCACTGGTACTCTCAAATCTGGAGGAATTACGTCAAGCCAAGGACTTCAGTAAGCTCAATTTAAGAAGTGCATACAATCTCATTTGGATTCGATGAGGAGACGAATAGAAAACTGCCGCCATTACCCCTAGCGGCCACTATGAGTATCGGGTGATGCCATATGGACTCTCTAACTCACCTTCAATCTTTCAAAACTGCATGAACAAAAAATATTCCTTGATATGCTTCACCGGTTTGTCATTGTCTATATTCTCATTTATTTAGCAGATCTGTCCGAACACATCTTTCACGTAGTCAAGTTCTCCAACGTGAGAAGTGTGAATTTCACCTACCCCCAGGGGACATCATCTCAATGGATGTAATTGAAAAGGATCCTAAGAAGATATAAAAAAAATTGTAAAAAATTACAGCGCTTCTTGGGGTTTGCCAATTTTTATCGGAGGTTCATCTCTGGAAACAGTCTAATCACCGCTGTATTGACTTCTCTGCTAAAAGGAGCTACGAAAACCATTACCTGGACACCCGAAGCTCAAAAAGCTTTCCTAACCCTCGAAAATGCCTTCTGTAGCGCACCTTTGCTCTGTCATCCAGATTTGAAATTCATGGTGGAAATCACAACTCCATCCTTGTGCCTACTATTCACGGAAACTGTCCCTGCAAACATTACACGGTACTCTTTTTTTGGATGAGTCAACAAGCTCAACATGTTAAAACGTCCCAAACTGTCTGGTGCCCAGTGGAGGAAAAAAAGAAAATAAGAGGAGGAAATACGCGACAAAAGACAGGCGTAATGTTACAGTAAAGATGATGTTATTAATATTATTTTGTTTTTTTTCAGATTGAAGATTGATAACAAAAGTGGCTTGTGCACATGGTCGCATAAAACTTGCATTTAAAAGTAGACACTTCAAGTTTTCTATAGATATATGTCTCATGTCTGTGTGTTATGTTTTCGCGGAGTTTCAGCTAATTTTAGTGATGCGTTTCTAAAAACAGTCGCGGAGAGAACAAAGAATAAGCGCACCCACTGTTTATTTTCCTTATTTTGCAAAAGCACACACTTTTGTTTTTACTGAGAGTGTACTCAAAAAAAGTAGACGCCTAACAGATTTGACATATATATATATAACATTTGTTTGTGTGACCAAAGTTAACAGAGTACTTTTAGTGTATTTTGCTCTAGAGCCTCTTTTTCCCCTTCTACCAAAACATCTTATACTGCTGTTTCAGCTATTAAAAAAGTTCTGTTTTGAGTGTAATGGTAACATTTTGTTCCGTTTTTTGTTAATCTAATTTAGTCATTTTTTGTTCGTTAAATAAAAGTTTGTGTTTTTGTAAAGTACCAAGCAGCCAGCGGCAGACACTGAGCTGATCATAAAGTATTATTAATCAATTTAGCCTTCTCAAATCATCACGACTTGCCTTAAAAAAATCAATAGACATGCTAACACAGTTCAAACATAAAAAAAATTTAAACTTTAAACAATAAAAGAATAAATGTACGACATGATGGTTTGAGCAGAGAGTGACACTATAAAGCGCGTTCTTCAGGACATAGAGGCATGGGTCAGTAGTTGGATTTTATAGCCTTTGCCTTATTTTTCTCTGATAAAGGTAGAAGTAATACGTCATTCAGAACTGTAAAGTATTTACTTTTATTTGTGTGCACTGACAGTAAACCTGATTTTATAAAATAAAGAAAACAAGCGCGTTCTACCTTCTCGTCTTAAACAGGAGCGCTTCACAAAATGAGCCGAAACCCGGCGAAAAAGACATGATAAATATATATATAGAAAGCTTTAAATCACCACTTAATGAAAAAAAAATCAAAAGTAAAAACGAATTAATTAAATTAAATAATCAGTAAAAATGACTTCTCTTTAGAACCGCGTCGATGAGGAGATGGAGAATCAGGAAATTCATCTTTGCGACACAGACTCAGAAAACACTTGTTTATGAGTAATAATTCAAATGTCTTCCAAATTGTTTTCCCACGGCACTTTCATGAAAATTACTTTTGCTGGCGCATTGCAGATTTTTGCATGCATCTGAATGCAGAACCCTTTAGCTGCGCTGATTGCTGCTCTCTCTCTGCAGCGACAATAAACCCAGCGGAGTCGCTTTAAGCTGCAGAGTGGGGTCTCGTGTTTTTATTCACCAGTGCTGCATGGAAATCTTTTTATCACTAATGGATTTATTTCTAAAATGTAAAAATAAGGAGAAGCCTAAAACAGGCCAGAGGCCCGGCCCCGCGTCTGAACTATGATGTCAAAATCGGCCCAAAGCCCGGCCCGAGGGGCGTAAAAAAGTCGGGGCCCGTCAGGCCCGGGCCTAAATGCAGGGCTCTATTTTGCACTGTTAAGAAAAAAAGACGTGACCGTTGACTTCAGTCAGTGCTAGCTGCCGGGTGCATTATGGGTATTTTTTAGATTTTACGTATTTTTGTGTAATTTAAGCAAGACAGTTGGGTTTTTATATTAGTGATGTTATTTGTGTTTAAGTTCAAGTTAGTTTGGGTGGGTTTGGTTAATTTGCAGCCCTGTTTTAAAAAGTGTAACTGTTACCATCATGGAGAGAGATGTGTAGGGGAGTAACTTGTTGATATTGTCCTATTTAAATAAAAGGTGTGCGAAGATGGTGCGGCCTCCTGTTAGGTGTGCTTGGCTGTGCATCTGCATATTGAGTCACTCAGTGATGTGCGGTGTTAAAGGACAACTGAGTAGTGATGGGCATTTCGGCTCTTTTGGCTCGGCTCCCTTAAAAGAGCCGGCTCTTACGGCTCCCAAATGGCTCTTTATTTAGCATCACTCAGAGCCTTCTATTTAAACCCAATTTATCAATTGTGAATGTTTTGATAAGCAACTTTTTAATTCTTATTGTTCATTAAAAAATACACTTACTCTTATTTAACATTTTAATAAAACTTTGATTGAACAATTAAACACAACCACAGCAAACAAACCAAATAACCTAAATAAAGGGAAAAGTCTTAATATATGTAAAAACATATATAACAAAACAGGCTATGTCTTTAGTGTAGGTTGGCATTGAGAAATATGAGCCTCAGCTTGGATGAGCTGACGCGATTTCTCCTCTCTGTAATTATTTGAGAAGACTCTCTCTGTGGCTCTGTGTACCTGGCCTGTACCACTACACACTTGCCATCTTTAAAGCATGCACTCCCTTTCCTTCTTTCAAATAATGGTATGATTCCTTTTTTTAAACAAATAAAGTTAAGGAAATAACTAAGAGTGACATTGATGCATCATGTTCATTTGGTCAATTTTCTTCTGAAACAGTGACTCATTTCTTTTGGGAATGTTCTTATGTCCAGTCTTTCTGGAAAAAGGTTAATGGCCTGATCATCCAGAATATGTTTTTTAACTTTTTTTCATGTTATAAATACATTCTGTTTGTTTGTTTGTTTTTTTTGGTTAAAATAAGAATCTGCTTAATGCAAGTTTTTGTATAAACCTCCTTATTTATTGGAAAGTTTTATATCGATAAATGTAAATATACTAATTGTAAACCCCACTTTAACATCTTCAAACAAGAATTGCATTTGCATTTAAGTACATATCTACCTCTGTTAACAAAAAAAGCTATAAAAACGTCTAGAATGTGTGCTATGTTTAAGATTTCTCCTTAATACATAACTGTAAACTTTTTCTTCATAAGTGTTATTGGGGAATACTTATTTTGTTGTAGTTGACATCTTGTTCTGTTTATGTGTTCTGTCATTTAAAAAATCAATAAAAAATTGTAAAAAAAAGTGGTACGATTGGGTCCTCTCATGTGATTAGCCGTATGGTGTTCCCAAATGAAGCCCTGATCTCATTGATCTCATTGTATTAGCATGAATTTTAGTCGTCAGTACAATTAAATTACTTTAAGTTCAAATAAATTAGTTCAAATTAATGGAAATGTGTGTCATAATTTTATTAAGTTAGATCAACAAGCTATTTTTTGAGTGTAATTGTGTGTCCAATATCTAGTCAAACAGCAAAATAGAGTAATTTACTTTTTAAACGCAATGTTTTTAGGTACTTAATTTCATCCTGCCAATGACTACAATTAAAAATATATTTGTTATAATTGAGCACTATGAATTACTGTAGCGACTCCAAACACAGAAGTTTGTGTCCGTGCTGATTCCGTTTCCTAAATGAATCAGTATTTTGAACAAATCATTTAAATGAATGATTCAATGACTCTGTGACTTGCTGCCACCTGCTGGACATTCAGTGTAACCTACAGAAAGATTCACTGGAAAATCACCATCAATATTAATAATAACAACTAATTTAAAATAATTAATTCCTTAATTAATTGTATAAATTATTACTAGTTGTATTAGTATTATTACTATAATTAGTATTATTATATAATTAATATAACAATTAATTATTAAAATGATATAATTTATTATTATTTAATTAATAATAATAAAAGTAATTATAGTCATTAAATAATGTTGATAATATAATATATATTATATAATAATAATAATAATACCCTACCCTAATAACAATAATAATAGGGAGAATATTCATCCACTAATGGTAAAATTGTCAGCCTGAAAAGTTACCTTGTTGTGTATTGTTAGTAAATGTCTGGGCAGACTCAGGCAAAATCCCTGTTTTCACAGGAAAGCTTCCCTAACTAGTCTTGATGCAATAGCTTTGAAGTGTGTGATATTTGCTTCATAAACTGTAATAAGCGGCAGACGTACTGGTCAACACTCTGTGATTGGCTCTTGGCGCAGATGCGCTGTGTAATGACGTCCGCTGTATCTAAACAGTTTACAGTACTGCTCCAAGAGGCCTTTCATCTCCACGAGCTCATAAAGACAAAACCGTGAGCTCAAGACAAAGGAGGAGGGCCACAGATGGCACTGATTTGGGTAAAAGCAATGAATTATGGGAACCACTGAGGTGCACCGTAAAAGCAAACCTTCTACTTTCACCGCTGGACACCGAACGAGCAATTAAGCGATTGAATTAGAAGAATAAAGCGAGACGCTGATATGCATGGGTTGGTGGCGAGGTTAGGGTAAAGACAGAGTTTTGTTTTAATGAGAGGAGGAATGTGGCTGGCGTTTGACCAGGTGTCTCAGCAGGAGTCAGATCCCACAGACCCAGCCGGAGCCAAGAGCTAGACGTTACCTTCGCCTTTCTTCAGTGCTCAAATACCAGTGAAATGGAGCAGAGATCAGCTGCTTCCAGACGGAGCCAGCCAGAAACTGTCCAAACAAACTCCAGCAAAGGAGCTTTCAGAAAACAAACCCAAAACGCGCCACATCTTTCTGATGCATTAGATACGGCAAATAGCGTGCACAAATACTGCTATAAAATTTAACTGGAGCAAGTCGTGGATTGCAAGGGACAGGGCTGCAAACCTTAGAAACAAAGCGCTTTTGTTCACTGGATAATGAAAAAAATTAACCACATCATGATCCAGAACATTTTCTGTTAGCTGTAACAGTGCTAATCAAATAAATAACTGACAAGATAAAATGCCTATTTTGTGAACATAATGCATAAGCAGCTCCAGAGGCAAAACTTCCGCTGATTTCAGGAGGATTCAGTGATTCTTGCAGGAGTTTGGGAGGAAGGTTTTGTGCTTCAGCATGACAGTGACTAAAGTCTAAATAAAATCTAAAAGCCCAGACCTGAAGCTGAAAAAACACTTTTGGGGTGAGCCAGAACACTTCACACATCTTACACTTTACGATGTCAATTTAAACAAATTATAACTACTTAAGAAGTAAAACAGTATAGAATATCATATATTTTAATGACTATTAACTCTTGGATGTGAAATATCTTGAATTTACTCTTGAATACCTTGAGTATATTTATAATAATTACTTTATTGATTCACTTTCTGAATTACAATTAAATAATGCATGAGGATGAGCCAATGCAAAATAAGCATTTGTGGTTAAAAAGTATATATATATTAGACAATGACAGATAGTTTAGCTTGTAGAGCTCTTTGAAGCTGTGTTTAATCTGCAATTTGAGCCTTTAACCAGTTGATCCCATTGAAGTCCACTATATGGAGAAAAATGTTTGTTTTTTCCTTAAAAACATTAATTTATTTTTCTTTTTTAAGAAAGAAAGACATCTTGGAAGGCCTAGGGGTGAATAAAATATCAAGAAATTTTCAATCTGGGAGTGAACTAACCCTCTAATAATCTCTATATAGAGATAATTTAAGGTACAGTTCACAAATGAAGTATAAAAAGAATAACTATTGGTTTTAGTTTTGGCCCATATAGAAACATCCTTATATACAGTATGTCTGCATTTTAAGCTTGATAATCTGTTTTGCAGAGACTGAGAAAGCTATGAACAGACAGGGATCAGGAGCTTCACGACAGGTCTTCAAATCAAGGGATCTTCAGCATTGTGCTAAAAATTAACTCAACTAAACTAAACACATTTCAAAGGTCCAGCAGGCCATCTGCTTGTTGAGTAATCCAATCTCATCTCTCAGTAAGATCTATAACAGGAGACGTCTGTCATCAGACTTACAAAAGCTTTCCAGCAGTGTGGGACGACTATGTGCTACGACAAGGCCTTCTGTGATGCATGATGGGATACAGAACGGTTGCAGCAATAGCACAGAGCCTCCCAGTGAGTCACACACACACAAACAGATGTGCTGGGATACAGTAGGTCCTCATTGATTCTTATTTTTAAATAGAGAGAGAGAATTTAGAAAGTGAGGGATAAATAAAACTAAATTTTCTCTGGTATGTGCTCCATTAACAAAACCAAAATAAACTAAATCCACTCATTAGCCTTTGATTCTGAACTTGAATTTCACAGGCTGCGTTGAGTGTGTGTTGAGCAGTAAATCAGTATATTATTATGATTTCTGAAGATCATGTGACACTGAAGACTGGAGGAATGATGCTGAACATCACAGAAATATATTACACTTTAACACATATTCATATAGAAAACTGCTGCTTTAAAATACATTCATTTTTTGGTGAACAGAATATGTATTTCTTTCTTTCAAAATCAATGCACTAATGTGAATTCTCATTCCGAGAATACTGGTTATTATACTGATTCTGAATTCTCTATTAATGCACTAATCAGTCCTTCCTAGAAGATCTTTGATCATTATGTTGCTTGGCAACCATAAATGGCCTATACTGTAGTTCCTCTAATGAGCTCGATCAGTGATCAGAGGAACTGTGTGTTATGATTATTATTAGTAAATGTGCTTCATTATTGCACATTGATGTTTTTTATGATATTATCATCGTTATTGTACTTTAATAATTAAATAGTTTGAGACCCGCTGTATAACTAGAGCAATGCAGTGAATCACACACACACACACACTGCTACAGATTTCTTCTGTTCTCTGAACGCGTTAGAACAAGTCTTCTCTCACCTGATCCTTTATCACATACATATTAGTGTCTGTGTGTGTGTGTGATTCACAGAGATTGAATCTTTAGGTGTGCGAAATGCTAATATAATCTGACGGGCCCCTCCAGCAGTGCATGTTGGGAAAATGACTGAGCCATTAACACTTGTTAGCTTTCTGAGTTGATTTTGGTTGGATTGTGCTGCTTTCTGAGCTTCGCTGCAGCCTCCGGCGAATCAGAGCCAGAGCCACGTTTGTGAATGAGCGCTGCCGAGTGACATGTGGAAGGAACTCTCGAGTTCATGAAGCGCACACACACACACACACACACACACGCGTGTCAGGGAGATCAATCACAGCTATCACAGACGATCAATAACTCCATCAACAGCTGTCCACCCTGTCTTTTCCTGCTCTTCAATTCTTGCCTTGATTTGTAAAAAATCTTTAAACAAACAGACGTCTTTCATTACAGGATTTAAAAAATCTCATTAAGCTGTAATGTTCCAATCACTTGTGCTGTTTTATTTTTATTCAATATTTAAAGTGCGTCGTTATGGCAAAAGCAGTGCAAAATAACTACAGTTAATGTAAAATTCTGTATAAAGAAATTCTACATTACATCTCAAGCAATTTGTTTAAAAAATATAGCATTTAAGTTTCTATTTGACATTTTATGTATATTTGTAATGAGCATTCGTATTTCCAAAGCAGTGAAACATAAGTACAATAAATATATAGTGTAAGAGTATTAACAAGATTAATGAGAGAATTGTAATTAATAAGATTAAAAAAAAGACAAAAATTATTTGTCATGCAGTTTTAACCAGATTGACTTCCAAGTTACATTAAGAGCATTTTGTCAGTAACACAGTGTGCATTTATTTATATTTAATCAGCTTATATTTTATGATTTTTAATGTGCATTTAAACTGAGTTTAATCAAAACTCAAAAGGTTCTTGTTTTAAGCATAAGTAAATAAAAAAAGTGACATAAATCAGAAAAATAGCCAGGAAACCAGATGATCTTCAATCATTTTCCAGAATCCTGATTTAATAATATTTATACTGATAAACAAGACAGAAAGCCACTTCTTGTCATGTGTAAAATCCATCTCGGAGCTAGACCCGTTGAGAATTTCTGATCTGGAGGGTATTTCTCTCTGTTTCTGATGTTTTCTCAGTTTTTCAGCCTGGATAAGCGGAGTGGATCTCCATCTGTCTGCGTCTCTTCTGTTCTTCAGATCATTCTCTCTGATCAGCTTTTATTTGTTCAGTTGTGCATCTCAAACAGCACCAGAGTTTAGAGATAAACGCTTGTGTCATTTTGCCTCCGGCTCCAGATGAGCACTGTTTGCTCTGCTCGAATAATTCATCACATCCAGACAATCAGAAGCATCACACACATCCTGATGAATTCATACGGAGCCCTTTTGTTCCTTCATTTATCACTTATTTCTCTCTATTCATATTAAATTTTAGTTGAAATTTTAATGTGCATTTGCTTCACCAAAGCGGCTCAAAATAAGTACAGTTAATGTAAAATGACTACAGTATGAATGGAGTGAATTCGTATTATATATATATATATATAATTAAGATTTAAAAAGAATTTGTCATAAGCAAAATATTACTCTTTATTTTTTCAATAAATTGCCAAAGCAGAACAAAAAATGTAGAATAGATCTAAAATAATTATGATGAAAATTTGTATTAAACATTAAACTAGTTTTACTGAAAGATAAAATAAAATACATTTTTCTGAGTATTCTGAATTTAAAATTATTTCTTAATTAATCTTTAATTTAATTAATTTTTAATGTGCATGTGTATTACCAAAGATGTGACACACAATAACTATAAAATAACTGTAGATTTATTTTTTATTCAGTTGATTATTATAAATAACGTAAACATGTTAACCTACATGTAAATAACAATGTCATTCCACTTTAAATAAATACTTTTTTCACATAATAGAGTTGATGAATGTAACTTTTGGTTGCCAGGTAACACATGGACATTGATACAGATGTGTGTCACAGGTGCAGCCCAGGCCTTAGAACTGCAACAATGTTTCATAATTATAAATGAACAATGAACAGATCAATCCCTACTTCTCCAAGAGAGCGTCCAATCCGTCTCCATGACGCTCCTCGCTGACCGCCGATGGTTACTTAGCAACAACCACACGCAAAGATTGCCAGCTATTTTCCCAGTGATTATGAGTCAGTGAGTTCTTGAGAAGAGATGGAGGTCCTGAAGCGTCGAGGGTGAAAGAGGATTGCGGTGAATCAGTCCAGCCATCTGAGCTCAAAATGTTTGCGCTCTTCCTTCCTGCTGATTTTTCTGTTAGTTTGATTTCAGTTTTCTTTTGCTTCTGTCGAGGACAGAAATATCAGTAACATTCAGCTCGTCAAGAAACATGGCAACACTTTGAAAAGCTTGAAGTTTAAAGACTTTAGCCAGTCAATAAAATCCCTGCTAACACACGACGTAACAGTTACGTAAAGTATTCGTACTTTTTGGTAATGTCATGACTTACCAACAGACA
>JAUCMT010000037.1:594777-609888 GCA_032357475.1 Enteromius thamalakanensis
CCAGGCCAAGTGATTAGCACACCTGATTCTGATCATTTGAATGGGTGAGCGAAAACTTTTGGTAATATAGTGTATCAACACACGACTCTAAAATCGAATATAGAAAGGATTAAACTCTAAGATTTGGTGTGTATAAGTGCGGCTTAATTGGAAAAAAAAACTAACTTTAAAACTCAAAAATACCACTAAAGATAAATACATACACTGTAATTGCGATCGACAGATGCAGGCAGATAAGTACCAAAATAAAACCTTGAGACTGATATATGTACAAAACCTTCAGTAAAAACCTTTAGAATATAGAGGGGAATAAATCTCTAAATGTTGTGTGTAAGTGCTGCTGAAGTAAAGAAAAACAAACTCATTTCTTGGAAACAGCCTACAGGCACGAAAAATCTATAGACAAAAATAAAGTGCAATAATAAAAAAAAAATGTGATTTATATATAAACAAACCCTTCAGTAAAAATCTTTAGAATATAGAGAGGAATTAAACCCTAAGTTTTGCTGTGTGTACGTGTTGCAGAAGTGAAGAAAAACTTATTCTGAACAAAAAAAACTTTAAATGTATGTAATAACTGCATCCTACAGATGCAAAAAGATATATACCATAATAAAACCTTGTAAATGATATATTAACAAAGCCTTCAGTAAAAACCTATAGAATTTAGAGAGAAATTAAACTCTAAGATTTGGAGTGTGTAAGTGCAGCTGAAGTAGAGAAACAAACTCATTTTGTAGAAACAGCCTATAGACGGTAAAATCTATAGACGCAAATAGATAAAGTGCAACAATAAAACACATGTAAATGATGTATGAACAAACCCTTCCGTAAAAACTTTCCAAATATAGAGAGGAATTAACCTCTAAGATTTTGTGTATGTAAGTGCTGCTGAAGTGAAAAAAAAAACTATTGAGAAAATGATATTTAAATATATACATAAATAAATTTTTATAAAATAAACTAAAATGTGTATTTTTTGTCAAATTTTCTGAACAAAGACATGTTATAAAAGCAAAATAGTTCAAAGCTCAAAATTGGCAAGTGTGTGAAAAAACAACAGCTACATTTTTTTTTTTTTTTACAAAATTAACACATATTTACACTGTAGTGTCTTGCTTTAAAGTATAAAAACATACAAATACTTACCAATGACGAAAACAGGCATGAAGGCTCCACATGGTACAGGAAGAGTTGTGGCTAAAGCAGACATCCAGAACTGCACAAAAACAACATTAACAAAAGCTATTTTAGTAATATTTCAGCAAAATCTAATATCTTCTCTACCTGCAGCAAAAAAAATCTGCTTATATAACCAGGAAGAGAGGACAAAAATGATCATATAATTTAGGTTCAAGGATTAACTAACCAAAAGTAGCAAAGCTACTAAATCGGTAGATTTAATTAGTAATTTTTCAGTAGCATGACAGTAATTTTCCAGTAACAAGCTATTTTGTGGTGTAGTGTAAAAAACTGTTTTTTTTTTTAGAACAATAGCAGTGACATCCCCTGTATAAAATTAAAATTAAAAACAGTAATTTTTGTACCGTAAAAAAATTTATCACAGAATAGTTTTTGATTAGTAGTATGCATTGCTAAGAACTTCATTTGGACTTTAAAACTTTAAAAGGATTGCACCCTCAAATTCATGATATTTTCTAATAGTTGTATCTCAGACAGATATTATCCAATCCTAACAAACCAGACATCAGTGGAGAGATGAATTATTCAGAATCTGTAGCTCACATTACAGGTCTTTCTGTGAGTCTGCAGCCGTCTCTCTGTACACAATAGCCTGGCATATGACAAACCAGAGGGGTGTGATTCACACATGCACCTGTGTGCGTCACAACACATCAAAATCCCCAAATATCCTCAGAGATCAATGCTTCGTTATACATCTGACGCAAAATCTGTCACGCCTCTTATCTGCATGACATTTTATGTTTAGACTGTACCATTTCCCCATCAGACTAAAACAGAAAGTTAGTCAGATTCAAAAGTGTAAATAAACAACATGTTTCATGCTAACAAAAAAGCTACCTTCTGACAGTTTCCTCCTCAATCAATTATTGGAACAGAGAAATAAATACAAGTATTATAGAAATATATTGGCAATGCTTTATTTTAAACCTGTGAAATCTTAAATCTTTTGGTATCTTAAAAACATATCCTTATTACACATTACATATACTTACTATTATAGAAACAATAAATAATGCATAATTACATGCAAGTAACCCTAAACCAAAACCTAATCCTAACGCTAACCATATAGCACATGTAGTTAAAAAAACATTACCTCTGTACTGAAATGTATAATCACACTGTAATTGTAAATGTACAATTACGAAGACCCCTTAAGTGTAACCAATACATTTTTTAAATAATATAATTTTAAATATATATTTATATAAATTACTGTGTTGTCAAACGATTAATCAAATCCAAAAGAAAATTTTGTTTACATAATATATAAGTGTGTCTTGTGTATATTTATTATGTATATAAAAATACAACCACATACATGTATACATTTAAGATAAATATGTTATATATTAAAGGTATTTATATAGAATATATAAATATATAAATATACATACACGTTAATATTTTAGAACTATGCATGTGTGTGTATTTATATATACTGTACACAATACCACAGTACACACACACACACACACACACACACACACACACACACATATATATTATGTAAACTTTTTTTTGGGATGTTATTAATGGTTTGACAGCACTAATTAATTATTACAATTAAATATTTATTTGAAATAAAATCATTGTTTATAATTATAATTATTATAAATTATAACAACAGAAAAACTAGATTCCAAACAACATGCAAATAAAAGTTTGACAAAACTTGTAAAAAGCAAACAAATAAAAAAGTGTGTGTGTGTGTGTGTGTGTGATCTCATTAGGGAACAACAAGAAAATTTCAAGTCATCTTGAGTTTTAGTCCCCAACTCTGTGTTCAAGGTAAATTAATTATATTAATCAAATGGCAACACAAACGCACACGTAATAGCATTTCTGTTTTTTTGATAATTAGACACGTGAACACGCACACACACAGATAAAGAAAGATAAAACACACACTCACTTGTCACTTGCTACAGAATGTGAGGTGAATCCTGAAATGAACTGTGTGTAATTAGTAAAGTGATTTTATTGCTGATCACACAACAGAAAGAGGAGTTAATTAAGAGAGAAAGGCACGCACAAAAGCAAGTAGAAGAACACACACACACACACTCTCGATGGTTTCTGCGAGAACAGAAGGGCTCCTGCTGGAGGTAGAGGTGGGATTCAGTGCGAATCTTACGTAAGTGTTATGTGAATTATGTTGGAGTGTTTGAAAGCTGTGGGTGGATAGAGAGATCATTGCATAATATTCTCTCCTTCCTTCCTTTCTTCCTCTCGTTCGCTCTCTCCTGGCACTGAAAAATGGACAGATCCATCCAAAATCTAAGCTTCTCCACCTGCTATCATTTTTTATTTTTTGTTAAGTTCCTTTCTATTTTTATGCCTCAAATTAAACACAAACACACGTATTTTATACACACTCACACAATCAATATGATGAAATTAAAACTGATGAATATCGGTCCATCAATAATAAAAAACAAACGTAAAATGATAATATATATATATTTGCTGCAGTTATATATGAAGTTGCTGCAGATTTGTCGGCTGCACATCCATGATGAGAATCTCCTGTTCCACCACATCCCAAAGGTGCTCTATTGGGTTGAGATCTGGAGACTGTGGAGGTCGTTTGAGTACAGTGAACCCAGTCTGAGATGATTCCAGCTTTATGACATGGTGCATTATCCTGCTGGAAGAGTCCATCAGAAGATGGGTGCACTGTGGTCATAAAGGGATGGACATGGTCAGAAACAATACTCAGGTAGGCTGTGGCGTTGCAACGATGATCAATTAGTACTAAGCGGCCCAAAGTGTGCCAAGAAGATGTCCCCCACACCATTACACCACCAGCACCATCCTGAACCGCTGATACGAGGCAGGATGGATCCATGCTTTCATGTTGTTGACGCCACACTCTGACCCTACCATCCGAATGTTGCAGCAGAAATCCAGACTCATCCGACCAGGCAACATTTCTCCAATTTTCGATGACCCTGTGTGAATTGTAGCCTCAGTTTCCTGTTCTTATCTGACAGGAGTGTTACCCGGTGTGGTCTTCTGCTGCTGTAGCCCATCTGCCTCAAGGTTCGACGTGTTCAGAGATGCTCTTCTGCATACCTCGGTTGTAACGAGTGGTTATACTGTTGCCTTTCTATCAGCTCGAACCACTCTGGCCATTCTCCTCTGACCTCTGGTATCAACAAGGCGTTTTCTCCCACAGAACAGCCGCTCACTGGATGATTTCCTCACTTCAGACCATTCTCTGTAAACCCTAGAGATGATTGTGCGTGACAATCCCAGAAGATCAGCAGTTTCTGAAACACTCAGACCAGCCCGTCTGGCACAAACAACCATGCCACGTTCAAAACCATCTTTCTTCCCCGTTCTGAAGCTCGGTTTGATCTGCAGCGGTTCGTCTTGACCATGTCAACACGCCTAAATGCACTCAGTTGCCTCCATGTGATTGGCTGATCAGTGATTTGCATCAACGAGCAGTTGGCAGGTGTGCCTAATAAAGTGGCCGGTGACTGTATATATATATATATATACGTATATATATATACAGGATACACATGAATATTTTATATTTTCATTACATTTTACTTGTTGAATTTTAGTTTCTATTTAAATAATTGTTTTAGTTGTAGTTTTATTATTTCCAATGAGTAATTTCAGCACTTTAGTTAGTTATTTCAGCATAATTTTTTCATTTTCACATGTATACCCTGGAACCCTGATGCAGGCGTGTAGCTGGAGTTTATGAAAGTCTCTAAGATGTCACGTTTTTCTTCAGCTGCTGTCAAACTACATGTAACTTCTCCTTAAATCCCTTCAAAACTCTCCTTCAGAGCTCCTCAAGTGTCTCAGTGCCATCATTCCTTCTGTCTCTGTGTCACAGAACAACTCTCATCTGATCGTCTGCGTCCGTCTCTGATGATGATGATGATGATGATGATTCATTCCTCTCTTTCTCTCTCTCGTGTGTTATTTCAGGAGTTTATCAGCCACTCACAGGATTTCAGATTTTTCATAGTTGTCTGAGGAAATAATAAGAGAAATGTGTTTATTTGCCTTCACTAATAGAGAGAAACCTGCTGTAGAAAACACTCATAAATCACAATTTGCTTTAGATCTAATAATATCAACAGATAGAAAATATTACAATATCTGTGAAGAACCTGTGGAAAAGAGATAAATCTGTCAGTCGGTTGATTACGGGTTTTATTTTCAGCTGCTTACACACAATCTTTCCTCGTCACACAGTCCCAACAACCATGGAAGTATATTTCTGCCACTGAATAAAACATTTAAAAAGGGTTATCATGCAATTCTGCCCTTTTTTTCAGAATCGTAAGATATAATTGTGCAATTGTACGTTTATAAAGTCGTAATGACTAAATTGACTTTATAACTTACAATTGCAACTTTATATCACATACTTTTGACTTTTTTCTCGCAATTGCAACTCTATATCTCACAGTTCTGACTTTATAACTTGCAATTGCAAGCTTATGTTTTAAAATTCTGAGAAAAAAAGTCTGAATTGTGAAAAAAATAACCTTTTTTTATTCAGTGTTGGAAACAGACTTCCTTAGAAAACCGACTCTCAATCATCTGACATCTGCAAAAACATACTCTAATTTGACTCAGTGTTCAAATTCATAAATCACTTTTTGCTGGACACACACACACACACACACACACACACACACAGCTCTTGTGAGAGATGAGAGGTGTTTTGTATTTGGTGTCTGAAGCTTTGATTAATGAATTAAACACTGGCTGTTGTTGTATTAATCCAGAAGAATGTTTGGATGAGTTTAAGACTCATATGCTGATCTTCAGGTAAATGTGAGACTGATTGGAAACGAAGCAGTAATTGAATCCTCTGGACTGACAGAAGCTTTCTGAGTCCAAACCTGATCCCATCCAGAGAATAAAATCACTCCGGTATTAAATAATCCACTTCCAGCACTTCCGTAGCCGTTTATTTCAGGGTTTGTTCTGTTTATTTTCCGCTCATCTTTGCAGTTAAACAGAGAGCTTTATTGCTGGTCTCTTTTATTGGTTTCCTGATTCTTTACTTTGTGTGAATTGATTCATTCGGATCAAAGCCAAAAAGATCCTCAGGTTTTCCTTGCAGAAGGTGTTTGTTTGCTGACGTTCATTTACAGGAGAACAGATGGGATTCAGTTTCCATTCGTTCGTCTGATTCAGTGCAAAACCACGAGGAAAGATGATATTCCTCTGGAGATCACAGCCTCGGATGTACTTTTTAGGGTCCTTCTTCCAGAAGATCTGGCGCTCTGTTATTCTGTGAGGGTTTACCGCGGTAATTTATGGTTTGAAGGTGTGACGTTTATTCTCTGATCCGGAGCAGAGAGGATTTATATCACAGCGTTCTCCAGATGCAGAGACAGAATGAGATACACACCGGCTGTTTATTCTCTCTCTCTCTCTGTGTTTTGGCTTTTTCTGTATGTCTGGAGTTTTTAAAGTGGCTGTGCTTACAGCAGATAGGCAGCTGGTAACACCGCGGTACTTTGAGATATATATACTGTATATATATAACCAAACACTAGATCAGGGGAAGGTCAGGATTGCCAGGGAAAGCAAATAATCAAACATGAACCTTGCATGCAGTGAAAGTCACTTTGGAGGAAAGTTTCTGCTAAATGCATGAATATAAAGACAATTAATCTGAATAATACCATGTTTTGGCTCAATAAAACAATTCATCTCAACAATTCTTCTGATGAAATGCTGTGTTGAGTTAAAATATATAGAGATAGATTACTCTGCTGAATGCATAAATGTAAAATGTAGATGTTCAAAAAATGTATTACAATTATAAAATATAAATATAAACACAGCGTATGAATAATATACAATAAATATTTTGTTTATATAAAATAATTTAAATATAAATAATAATTTTAATTATAACAAATGTCTTAAATTAATAAATCAATCAATAAATGTGTCAGTTATGACAACTTCTATATTAAAATACCAAAATATTTTTGACAATTTTAGTTTACAGCTACAGCTTATTTAGAAACAAAAAATCAAATAACAGAATGATATTAAAGTAATGTAATTATCAATATAGTACTGTAAGTCAACAAAATTAATCAAAACAATGTTTGAAACACAAAAGGCTTGACTAAACCAATTTAATAAATAGAAATAGAATTTGAAAGCATGTGAGTTGTGGTTATGTGAGTTATACCGTGAACGTATTCCTGCTCTTCATTAGTGCTTTAGAGCTGCTGTGGTGTGTTTCTGAAGAAGTGTGGTGTGTGTGCAGCATCTGTTAGTGAGTCTGTGAAAGAGTGAAGAATCAACACAACACCGCGGCTCCTGCAGAGGAAATACAGCAGCTCCCTTCAGTGTGTGTGTGTGTTTGCCAGACTGTGTATATTCATCTGTAAGAACACAGCAAGGTCACTTTTAGCCCTGAGAACAAGCACGCACTCTCACACACACACACACACACACACACACACAAAGCTCGTCCATTATCCCAGTCAGAAGATGTTTTCCCAGCTGTGTTTTTCTCCCCAGTGCTGTGCATCGGTCTTTAGAGATACACACTTCATCTGTGTGTGTGTGTGTGTGTGCGTGTTGTGTCCTTCCAATTAGCTTAAAAGCCAGAAGTCAATGACGGTAGTAACAACCTTTCTCTGTCTCACACACACACACACACACACACACACACACACACACACACACACACACACCGTCCTTGAGAATTTTCTTGGATTGCTGTTTTTGTGAGATTGATGATGATGATGATGATGATGATGGTGTTGTCTTTTTGTGGAGGATGCAGTGTGTGTGTGTCTTCCTCTCTCTCTCTCTCTGTCTGTGTGTCTGTGTGTGTGACTTTAATTTCACACACTGGAGTTAAAGTCAACATGAAGGAACATGTCTATTGTGTAAAGTGACGCTCTTCAGAGTAATACAGGATATTCAACAAGAAACGTGTTGTTCTGAGTAAATATTAATCTTGATTTCATGTTGACTTTGAGTTTTTTAATATTCTTCTGTTTGACTGACTGTGTATTTACATATAAAATCATTCTCTATAAACTCTATAAACACAGAACAGCTGGAGCTGAACAGGTTCAGCACCACGTCTAACACTATTACAGTAAATACCTGCCCTCCACTAATACTGGCACCCAATTATTGCTGCGTCCTTTTCCTAAGATAACAGCGTAACCTGTAACGCCTGAAGAGCATTCCTTCATCCAGAATCACTACAGACCCTTTAGATTCGATGGCAAAAGCTTCATGTTGTGCTCCGTGACTCATTCTTGTGTTTTTTTATGTTTGTGTTTGGATTATTGTCCCAGTGGAAGACAGAGCCATGGCACGTTATAAGATTTCTAACAGAGTCAGTGAATTATTGATTTGTTATCTGCTGGTATTTGATAGAATCCATGATGTCATGCGTCTAAACGAGACGTCCAGGACCTCCAGCAGAAATATAGACCCCCAACATCACAAACACAGCAGGATACTTCAATATACACATGGAGTACTCTTTATCCCTGTGCTGCTGTGATTGCTGCTAAAAACACATATTTTAGATTCATCTGATCATAGAAGCCAGTCCCATTTGTAGTTCCAGTCCTGTCTGACAACTGAACACGCTTAGTTTCTGGATGAGCGTGGAGAATTCTTCTTTTTTTTACCTTTATTATTTTAAAGGTTTTCTGACCCTGAGACTCAACTATTCTCTGCAGTTCTCCAGCTGTGGTCTTTATCTGCTCAAACTCTCCTCCTCGTCATGTATTATGAGGATACAGACACACGTCCTCTTCCAGGCATGTTTCCTAACATTGTGTGTTGATTGGAAATTCTTCATTATTTCTTTGACGGTGGAAATGGTCATTTTCATTGATCTAGCTCTTTTCTTAAAGCCACTTCACTGATTGGTGAAGCTCAATTATCTTCTGCTGCACATCATCAATACATTTGGTTTTTCTCCTTGTGTTGATGATTAAGAGATTTGAGCTTTGTTTTCCCTCTTGTATATATTTCTGTGAAACAGGAAGCCAGGGCTGGATATTTTCATGTTCATAATCACCCTGGAGTGCTCAACATTGTGAATATGAATGGGAATATACTTCAGAGATATTCTGCTCATTCTAGGGGTGCCAATGATTGTTGTATGTATCAGAGAAAAACATAGAATTTCACAAGAATTTCTCCCTATTTTTTCAGTTGTTCTTCTTCTTTTTTTTGAATGAAAGCTCAAAAGGATAAACAATGCAGATTTATTTTCACAGCCACCTCTGCTCAGATTTACCAACACTGTCAATAGAAGTGGAGGACACTGTATATTAATATTTTAGATTCGCCACATGTTTATCTTTCAGCAAATATATTTTTTATTTGAAGTAATTTGGGTTTATTTTGTAGTGTTTAACTTTAGTTCCATTTTATTCCAGTAATAACAATTGCTTCAAATTAAACTTATTTCAGTTTTAATAATTTAAGAACTTAAATGTGTTTTATTTCAGTGTTCATTTTATTAGTATTCACTATTTTAAACATATTTCAGGTTGAGTAATGTTGATGCTTTAAATGCATTTTTTTTTAGTTTAGTAAAATTTGATACTTTTAGTTTAGGTTTACAATAAATGTGTGTTCATGCAGATAGTGTGCGTGAGTGTGTGTGTGCACGTGTGCGTGTGTTTTTGTGTCGTCACAGGCCTGATTCACTGAATCATCTGCTAAATGTGCGTCTGATTCTCCCTGTGAAAGGAAATGAAAGAGACATGCAGCATGTACTGCAAAAAGCTGATCACAATCACTGATCATCAAACAGAGATTATCAAAGAGAAATCGTTTGAGGATTTTCATACACGTGTTATTTTTGCAGAGGCCTCTCCCTAATGAGGATATTTTATTAGTATTAAAGCACACACTGGTCTTTGTGGAAACGTCTTTCAGCAGAAGTATGTAGTTAAACTGATGTGTACAGTAATTGTAACTGATGAATCATTCTTAACAGGGATTCAAATCAGTTGACTGAGCCGCTTCGTTCTTTCGTGTGTATCTGTGTGTTATTCTGCAGATTCCAGAGCTCGTATCTCATCACACTGAACTCACTCGTGTGTAAAACATGATTTGTTTTGTCAGAAGCGCTGCAGGATCACTGCGTTGGGTTTCGCTCGAGAGGCTGCAGACTTGTTAACTCACTCACACCTTTACTGAGAGATGCTCTCGCTGTGAGATCGGCTGACGTGTGTGTGTGTGTGTGTGTGTGTGTGTGAGCACACCTGTACAAGAGCTTAAAAACTTTCACCTTCCAGCACCACAAAAACGCTTCCGTTGCCATGGTGATGAAAAGCACCGAAAGAAAAAGTTTTTTTTAACCACCCACTCTAACCAAAACCACCCACACCGACTGATGAGATCATCTCTCTCGATCGGCAGCATCACACACACACACATCTGTTTGTATTGTTCAAGGCTGCATTAAATGGATTAAAAATGACAATAAAGGCATTTGCTACAATGTTGCAAAAATTTTACAATGAATGTTACATGTTCCAAAAGTAAATGCTGTTCTTTTAAACATTCTATTCATCGCTGAATCATGAAACAAAAATTATATCACACAAATATTGTGCCATTTTCAGCACTGATGATAATCAGTGTGTTGAGCAGTAAATCAGTATATTATTCTGATTTCTGAAGATCATGTGACACTCAAGACTGGAGGAATGATGCTGAACATCACAGAAATAAATGGCAGATTTTTACTGTTAATATTTGACTATTTTGACTGTGTCTTTGGCACTGGTGAGCACTTCTGTCATGTCCGTGTCTCTGTCTCTGCTGGTGTTTTCAGTCTTTTGTCTGTCTTTGGTTCACATTCTCTTCACGTCTGCTCTCTCGTTTATCAGAGATTGAATTCTGCTCTGTCATTCCAGAACAATTTAGATACGCTGTTAAACTTAATTGAAATATCCTTTCTGTTTCTCTGTGACCCTCTCTCTCTCTCTCTCTCTCTCTCTCTCTCTCTCTCTCTCACACCTTTAACGCCACACACTTTCAGATTTCTCCGAGCAATTTCAGAGAAACTTTGTAAGATCCAATTATTTATTGTTTCTCTGGGTGTTTTGGTCTGTTCTGCTGTCGGGATCTGTCCGTTCCTCTCATTAATTAGCGTTTGTTCTGTGTTCTCTAACGAGAGACGAAAGTCCCGCCACGCTCGCGTCATGTCCTTCATCGCCATGGAAACGACACATTACATACCCGCTTCGACACACTATTTATGAACTTATGGAAGCTTTCAACAGTTCGCTTTCCTTTCTGTGATGCACTGCATAAACCTGCAGTCACACACACAAACACACACACACCTGAGGGCCGCTGTGGGACAGACACACACAGATTGACAGATGAAGAGAGACAGGTGTGTTTGTGCGCGTAATGGAAGGAGAAACGAATGATGACTTTCTCTTGTTCTCTTCTTCCACTAAACATCATTCACACACATATGCGTTCATCTGTAAACTTTGCATTTTTATTATTTGCATTTAAGCAAATGTCAGTCTTTGACCTTTCTGTGAATGTGGTATTTTAAAGCTGTGTGTTATTGTGTGTGTGTTCGCTGCGCAGAAAGACAGATGGAGAAATGCTTCTGTGTTTCATAATCTTGGCTTTTCATCCAAAATTTCTGTTTGGTTCTCTGGCTTTAATTCAAATTGTAATATTAGTTTGTCTTCATACTAGTGCTAGCGTGTTTACCGTTTCTCAGAGTCTTGATCTGTCCTTCAAAAAACACTAAAGTACGTTCTGTGCAGTGCAGTCACTTATACAGGCATTGCGTTGACACAAAATAACTTCCAAGGAGTTTTTCAAGGTGATTCGTGCAGCTCTTCAGCAGAGCTCTTTTATAGTGAGAAATTACTGTACAGCAGTACTGTACTGGAGTGTGATGGGATTAGAAATACAGATGTACTTTAACAGTGAGTGTATTCAGACTGTACATCAATAATATCAGTGCTTCTGCTGTAGTTTAATTCTTTAAAAGTGTCAGTAGTTCGGCTGTAGTTTAATGTCAACAGAATACAAGCGTTCTTTAAAAGTGTCAGTAGTTCGGCTGTAGTTTAATGTCTCCAGAATCCAGGCGTTCCTTAAAAGTGTCAGTAGTTCGGCTGTAGTTTAATGTCTACAGAATCCAGGCGTTCCTTAAAAGTGTCAGTAGTTCGGCTGTAGTTTAATGTCACCAGAATCCAGGCGTTCTTTAAAAGTGTCAGTAGTTTGGCTGTAGTTTAATGTCACCAGAATCCAGGCGTTCTGTAAAAGTGTCAGTAGTTTGGCTGTAGTTTAATGTCACCAGAATCCAGGCGTTCTTTAAAAGTGTCAGTAGTTCGGCTGTAGTTTAATGTCACCAGAATCCAGGTGTTTATTATTCCATCGCCATTGGTAGTCGGGCTGTAGTTTATTTGTCAGTAGCTGAGTAGCTGAGTGACTGTTGTCAGTAATGCGGCTGTAGTTTGGTCTGGCTGTATTCTACAGTGCATGTGTCTCCAGTGTTTCTATGGCGACTGGGGAGGCAGCGCTGTTGGAATAACAACCAGAACCTCTGAACGCCAAACAGCCGCAGCGAACAACACCAAACCCCATCATCAGTCAAACTACACTGTTGGAACAAAAGAAACCAATGCAGTTAGTATACAATCATAATGAAGATGATGTATGCAGTCATGTTCAGAATCACAGTCATATCTGTCTCTGGAGCACGGAAGCAGTCTTCAGCAACACAGGTATATTTGCAGCAATAGACAACAATACATTGTATGGGTCAAATTGATCAAATTGATTTTCTTTTATGGTAAAAATTATTAGGATATTAATTAAAGATCATGATCCATAAATGTAAATATATCAACACTTCATTTATGATTCGTAATATGCATCGCTACAGGTGATGTATAAATCTCAATTTCAAAAATATTTATTACACATTATTGTTTTAACATCAGGGGTCTGAAACTGAGGCTCTTGACATGAAAAATCAAGGTTTGAGAATACACCATACATACAGTATTAACAGGGTTTGTTTGCTGTTCTCCGTGTGTGTGTGTGTGTGTGTGTGTGTATCATTCTCATCGGAGTGTGTGGGTTGTGTAGGCACAAGAACTGCGATTAGCACCCTCTCTCTCCGTCTATCTCCCTCGTTCGCTCTGTTCGTTAGGGTATAAAAATACATGCTGTTGTCAGGTGTTTTATGAGAAATTTTGCACATGATTGGAGCAGCTGTACGCCACAGATTATAGACGTGAAATATGATTCTGATGAAAAGCGCTTTATGTTTTCTTTGAGCAATTACACACAAGCATATTTCTGTGTTTCTCAACATTATGTCCGGTCATTTTACAGAATAAAGGGACAATACAGACTCCTGAGACTCCTCTGTGTGTGTGTGTGTGTGTGTGTGTACAGGCATTTGTGGTTTACGAGGACACAAATGTGTATAACGACATGGGTACTGCAACGTAAACATGGTTTATGAGGACACTGCCTGTATCCCCGTAAAACAAAAGGCTTAAGAAACATACTAAACAGTGTTTAATGAAATTCAAATAGTGTGTAGTGTTTCCTGTAAGGGGTAGGTTTAGGTGTAGGGTCAGTGTAGGACAATACCACATACAGTCTGTACAGTAGAAACACCATTACACCTATGAAGAGACCACGTTAAACACAAATGCAAGTACGTGTGTGTGTGTCACAGGTGCATGCATGAGTGTGATGTGATTATGTGTGTTGGTTTGGTCTTTCCTTTGACATTTTTGTAATGTTAATGAGTTAGAAAGGTTAATCAACTCAGCTGGACTTAATAATGGACCTCCAGTATTGAACGAACACATACACACACACACACACACACACACAAACACACACATCTATCCTCATATGTGCACTTTAGATTATTTACACATCTGCATTATCCATCAAGACAAATGTTATCCAGCTTTGCAGGTTTTCATCATCTCAGCGGCTGTAATCGTCCACTTACTGCTTTATTTGCATGTGTCTTTATGATTCTCTCTTCTACCCTTTCATCTCGCCATCCTTTTCATCCTTTATTCCTCTTCTGTCCGGACCGGACCGGACTCCCCCTCACTCTCTCCTTCTGTCACAAACACCATTAATCCGCCTCTTATGAGGGATTTTCCGCAGCGGGGAATCTGGCAACCCCATGCCCTGTAATTGTGAGTGCCTCGCTGCTGCTTTTCTCAGATCAGCTTCGTTTTCTGACCTGCTTCAGCTAAATGGCCACTTGAGTCCTGCAGATTTGATTTATTCTAGTTTTGTTTTTTTTTGTTTTTTTTTACAGCTTTTTTGGTCGTTAAAACCAGAACCATTAGACTAGTGAAGATGAAAAGGCTTGACCAAACAGTGTTCGTGTGTTTCCGTGTCAAGGGGATGATTGAAATGTCATTAAAGCAGATGTGTCATTATAAGGGTTATTATAGTTAGCTATTAGCATAAAAATATGTATGTTTATTACTTGGAATTAGGGATTTTATTTCAGCTAATCAACAATGAAACATTGCTTATTTTCATTTAGTATAACTTGATAATAAAAGCAAATAAAAACTATATATATATATATATATATATATATACATATATGGCAAATATAAAAGTACAACCCTAACCCTAAGTGTTTTAAAATATTAATAAAAACGTGTCTCAGTTATACTAAACTCAGGCTGGTTATTATTGAAGTAGCTAGATATTATGTCAGTAATTTAACTATTAACATGATTGGAAAGATTCTATTCAAGCTTTTTTTGTTTTTGTAAATTTAGAAACAACATTTACATTCGAAAATTTACATTCGAAATTGCTCTGCTGACAACACCATGGTCAAACCCCTTCATGTCTCTGACCATTTCTTCTTTTCAT
>JAUCMT010000038.1:0-12208 GCA_032357475.1 Enteromius thamalakanensis
TAAAACATTTACAACTGATGAGTAGTTTACACTTTAGAATAGGGTATGCAGAAAGTGTTGTAAATGATTTACTAATGTGTTTACACAACAGGTTTTGGCAGCTCGATCTCAAGGCAGTTCGTACATATTTTACAAAAGGACTAATTCAATTAAAATTTTTATGAGTTGCTAATTCGTATGAATTTCTATGAATGATTCACCTACACCTAACCCTGCCCCTAAACCTACCCATCACTGTTTTTTTTTAAGGTAACTTATGACAGATTTGTACATTGCACATTACTGAATCATTTGTGAACATGTAGTCATATTTTTGTAAATTATTACTTAATCATCATCTAATCACTAAATGATTTATAACTCTCTCTACAAAACATACATAAACATATTAATATATCACTTATTAATCATTTATGAACACATAGTTATGTTTTGTAAATTATTAGTTCATCATTAACTAATCACTTATAAATTCCTTACAACTGAACGTTATTATAGTGTTACCAAATTCTTTTAAAAATGCATACACATACAATATATAAATATATATGCGTGTGTGTGTGTGCAGAAAATATGAACAAATATGTGTATATATATGTGTATATATATATATATATATTTATATTCATGTAATTTATATATGTATACATACAAATTATATGTTATATGTATTAAATTATATGTATGCAATTAATCATTTGACAGCACCATAATATATATATATATATAATGTCATAATGAAAAATTACAATGTTATAATGGTCCTAAAAATGTCTTCATGCTATTTTTTTTTTTTAATTTATTTATTTTTTTCAGATGAATTTTAACCTGTTTTTCTTTTGTTTCTTTGTTGTTTTTTGTTTTTGGACCCCGGTGAAATCGTACTGATGTTTGGTTGTGAAATGACCCGGAGCTGAGAAATGCAGTTCTCTTTCTGTGGAGGCCTTTGTCAGAGCTTAACGCAAAACACGAGAGTTTAACCACTGTTCCCATCGGCCAGAGATCCCAACACAAACCTTCATTCTTCACCAGTCTAAAGATGTTTTCAGGGAAAACACTTTCCTGAAGCTATTTATTTTATATATTTATGATAATTCATCAGTCCAGTGTGACAGTTACAGAAAGTTACAAATAAAATGTGATCATGTGAGGGATTGTAATGGATTTCTGGCTTTGAACATTTAATTTTTCTAACAATTTCTGCTGTATTTGAAAGAAAAAAAAGATACCTATATAAAACAAGACTTCATGCTGGCAGTCAACTTTAAATAATTTAAATGCTTTCTTATAGAGTTTCCTATTTCTCATTGTATTTTGAGTTAATAATGATTATTACAGATATGATGCTATTGTTTTCTTGTGCAATAAGTGGTTTTTGCGTCGCCTCGTGTACATAACATCCATTTCTAAATTATTAGTTTTTACACACTTTGATTTAATGAATCTATTTTCTGGTATTTGTAAGTTTGTACCTGTAGGTGACGGTAAACAACATTGTTTTTCTTTTGTTTGGAATAAAAACATTCTCTCGTGCCATTCATAGACGGCTCTCTGCAGACAGTTTTTCTCACGCCTGAATCACATGATAAACAATGAACACAGCATCTGAAAACAATCAATGAAAGACATTTATAATACTGCACTATGAAGTTCATTTTTAACTACGTCCATTAACATAAAGTAACAATAATAAATATTTCTACAGGAGTTATGAGTCTAATTTTAAAATATACAAATCTAGTTTTAAACGCAATTAAACAACTTAAATCAACGTAATTAAAAATAAATAAAAAATAGTTTTTAAATCTGAAGTCCAAGGCTTAACAGTTAATGTTAAATAGTGACACTGTAATTAATCTGAAAATTACCAATAATTTATAGGCAACTTAAAAAAACAAAAAAACAGACTTAATTGTCAAAGTTTAAAGAGCAAAATAGTATACCAATTGACACATTTTTTAAAACTGTAACAATGTTGCAGATAAGTTCATTTAAAAGCTTAACATTATTTAACCAAACAAACAATAGCTAATATTAAAAAAACATTAAAAAATATATAATAAAAAAAAAATCACAAATAATTCTGCAGTGGAAAGACTTAAAATATTCTCTTATAATATTTTTTTTAATTCATGACCATTATAATATTTTTTAAATGTAACTAATGATACAGAAATTAGAGTAAAGCTTACAAAAGTAAAAAAAAAAAAGGAAACGCTGAACATTGTTTATTAATGCTGTAAAAGAGCTAAATCTTACTGTTAATAAACGAGTCTTTATAGAAAAGCATTCCAGAGTTCTGTGGTTTGCGGTTGGTTTTTCTGAAGACACACGTGTGTAGATACTGTACAGATCATTGTGTCTCTAACATACAGCAGGATTATGAATGAAAAAAATTAATTATTTTAAATAAAAGTTTTCATTCACAAACTCTTGGCGTCTCATAGTTGAAAAGACAATCACAAACAAGTCATTCATTGAATGTTTTTATTCAGTTCTGTAAAAATAAATATTTCAGACATTTGAAGTAATTCTCACACAAAGCAATAGTCTCACACACACACACACACACACACAGCTCAATGGAAATAAAATCCATCACATGTATTCTTTAATGTATAATATTCATTAAAGCACTCAGATTTCACTCTTATCAGAACAGAATGACGGCCAACAGAAATATGTAAACAGTATATAATACAGGCTGAATAAAGCGCAGGAATCTTTGGAATGTTGAAGAGATCATAAAAACACGGAAAAACAAGAGTTTTAAAAAGTAACTCTTTACGGTAAGTTCTATTTGCAAACATTAGTTAATGTCATTAATTCATATGAAGAAAAAAAACTTTTTTCAATTAAGATCAAATATTTTTTCTGTTCATATTAATGCACTGCAAACTGAAATAAATACTAGAAATGAAGCAACATTAAAAAAATATATATATACATATATATATACACATACAGCTGTAAGCTGATGTTAACTGGTGTATTTACTCAAATTAACAAACAAGATCTTACTGTAAAGTGTTACCAAAAACAACAGGAATTCTGGGTACTATCTGAGGTAGAAACAACTAGTTCACTTTTTGTTTCAGATCAGTCTGTCGTTTATTCTGCTCCAGAAATCTTAACACATAATAAACCCTTCATATGACAAAAAAGAGGAATACTAATAAAACATCTGATATGATGAGATTATTCAGAGCCTCAGATTCTGTTCGGCTTGTCATCAAACATCATTCGTTTTCTGAATAAAACAAACATCTGGAAAAACTAGGAAATCCAACCAAAAAAAAAGAAGAAGAAGTTTTGAAATAAAGACAAAGACAGGATAATCTTATCAAACACATTAAACAAATGATATTCAGTAGAAAAATAGATCAGAGCAAATTACAATTCTCTGCATCGGGACATCATTTAAAGAATTTTAAGCCAATTTTGTAATGCGAAAAAAAAAAAAATATATATATATATATACACACACACACACTCTGCTGTCAATCAATTAATAAATCTAAAAAAAAAATTCATTACATGTGTGTGTGTACTGTGTATATTTAGTATGCATGTATAAATACACACACAAGCATGAATATATAAAAAAAAAAATTTACAGATTAAATATATTTATGTATAATATGTCCTGTATAATAATATAACTGTATCATGTATGTGTGTATTTATAATAACATAATAAATATACACAGTACACACACACATGTAAACAACCAGAAATAAGGTTGGTGATTAATCTTTTGAAGAGTTCAGATCTGAAATTCATTCAGTGATGTAACAGAAACATACGGGCCTGATAAAAACACTCATTTCAGATTAAAACATCAGATCTGAACTCTTAGTGTGTGTGTGATATATATAAAATAAAAACAGCATTGCAGAACTAGAAGTTATCATGAATTCTTTTTCTTGTGCTGACCTCACAGATCACATGACCTCAGTATTCCCAGCAGCGCAGTGAGGTCTGCAGCGAGCGCATGTCCTTCAGCAGACGCAGACTGTCTCGACTGCGCTCTCCCGGCCTGTCTTTGAGCTTCACCGAGACTTGAACCTGTCCTCCGTCACTCTGCTGACCACACCGCCGCTTCAGCTTCTCCATCTGACACACACACACACACACACACACACAGTTGTATTCATCAAGGACAAAATAAATTGGTTAAAAAGTGACTGTAAAGACATTTCTAACACTACAGCAGAGAAACAAATAAACACTGTTCTTTATATCTTTCTGTTCATCTGTGAATCCTGAAAAATAAAAATGCATCTATTTCCACAAAAATATTGAGCAGCACGACTGAGTTCAGCACTGATAATGATCATAACTGTGTGTTGAGCAGTAAATCAGTATATTATTATGATTTCTGAAGATCAGGTGACTCTGAAGACAGAAACACACTTTAACAGATTCACACAGAACACAGATGACTTACATAATAATCATTTATTTAATTATTTTACTGTATTTTTGATTAAATAAATGCAGCCTGGGTGAGCCGGTACTGTACTTCTGCCATGAGCTGCTTTTACAGTATATATCTATCTTGAGTTGCATTGTGGGCCGGCGTTACCTGAGCTTGATGTCTCCGGACTTTAGCGATCTGTTCTCCTTTATTCTCCATCCTCTTCACCAGCGTCTCCATCTCACGCTCCAAATCCTGCCGCAAGCGATCCGAAACACTCGACTGGATCTGTTTAGATAACTCCTGCTGCTCGCTGACACACACACACACACACACACACACACCACTGAATCAGCATTCAGAAACAAAACCTGTCCGTTAAAGGAACAGTTTACCTAAAACTCATCATATTCTAAAAAATATATATAATAGCATGTCATTAATATTAAAATAACAGGTAACCTAAAAATGTTAAATATTGACTTGGCAACTAAATTACTAATAAAAAAAACATTTAGTCATTTTATTTAATGTTTGTTTTATTTCAATGCATGGTTTTCAGTGTTAGTGAGTAATAATAAGACTGGTCCAGGAGAGGCTGGCTGCAAACACAATGTAAGGTCAAGAATAATCCTCACAAGCTCATGTGTCCAAACTCATCCTGCAGCGTCAGCAGCAGCTCTGACAGCTCCTCCCCACAGGAAGAGGAAGAGGAGGAGCTACTGCTGGCCTGCCGAGCGCTGTGATTGGTGGAGGGGGCGTGTCCCAGCACTCGCTCGTTACACAGCTGAGGATGATGCTGCTTCATAAGATGAAGGACGTGCTGGACGTTTGCTCGTACAGAGTGACTGGAGCCTGTCGACTGAAGACACAAAGACTCGTAAACATCCACAATACTGCTCCATATTCAACTTGCTCTGATTGGGCATTCAGTTTATTCATAACAACATTAAAATATCGGTGAGGTTTGTTCTGTTACCAAATATAAATATCGGTTGGTTTTCATTAATGTCCACAATACTGGTCCGTATCAATCATGCTTTAATTTAGGACTTTTAAAGGCTATAAAAAGTTTAAAATCATGAAAAACTCATGACTGCTGATGTAAAAACCCATGATTAAGGTCAAATGTTATAGTGTAGAACACTGTTCGTGTCTTTACCGTCCCGGTCACAAACGGCACGTCTCCCAGACTGAGTCTGTAATGTGGCTGAGGCTGAGACGGATGTTTCTGCAGAAACACAGGAGCGGTTCATTTCAGTCATTAAACCAGACGTCCATCAAGTCAAATTTACTTGTGTGCAGCATTCATCACAACACACATTTAAAGCAGCTTTACAGATTTACAGATTAGCAGGTTTTGTTCCGTTACCAAATTAAAATATTGGTCAGTTTTGTTCTATAACAACACCAAAATCAGTAGCATTGGTTTCATATTACAAGAATGAAGTATTAGTTGGTTTTGTTTGTTAACAATACTAAAATATCGGTCACTTTTGTTCTACACGGAATTATCGGTTCATATTATCGGTTCTATATTCCAAAAATCAAACATTGGTTGGTTGCGTTTTATAACTACACTGACACCGTAGTCAATGTCATCTGGTATTGCTGCGTTACAAACAACAAATATTTAAATATCGGTTTTGTTATATTTACATATTTAAACATAAATATAAAAAAATGACATTAAATTCAATCAGCCTGTTCAATTACAAGATTTAAATATCATTTAGTTTTGTTCTATTATGAGATAGAAATACCCATAGATTTAAACAGGATTTAAACATCAGTTGTTTTTTATTATCAGATTTAAATATCGGTTGGTTTTGGTATAGTTCTCAAAAGCATTAATAATGATACCATGAGTTGAAGTGAAAAAGTGAAAAAGGCCTATTGTGAATTTAACATCAGCAGTCATTTAAACAACGACGCTGAGAAATATCGTATGTCATCAGTATCATCTCTGACAGGATTATTATACTGTGATATTGTTTCTTACTGCCGTTGTTATCATATCCACACCTCCACAGTATTTTGTAGTAAAATCAGATCTGTCTGTGCTCATTTACCTTCGCTGTGAGTTTCTTCTGTTTGTTTCTGCTGGATTTATGAGGACGGGGAGACACAGACTGAATGAGCAGACGGTTGGCTTCTAGACCCGTCTGCAACTGATCACAGAACAGATAAACACAGTTAACATCATACATACAGACTGGGACAATAAACAGATGCATTGTGATCTGTGGATTGATTCTGAGATTTTCAGAATGCATTATAATTCTCTCTGGAACTGATTCGGAGTTTAGTTTCTAACAGCAGATGGCGCTCTAGGCTAGTTTTTAACCGCACACTCAAACGCTCATGAAGAGTAAGTGGCATGTAAGTGGTAAAATGTACTAGCACCTGCGCTATTATGCTTTTATGACTTAAGATCTTTTTTTTTTTTACAGTACGCATATGCATGCATTCCCTCTCATGAAAGAAGCTACAGATAAAGGGTTGCCAGTTATCAAATCATTAGTCTGGAGTAGAGTTACTGACCTGAGCTGCTTTGTCCTGCACCAGTTTCCTCTGATGCTCCTCTTCCTGTAGTTTTCTCTCCAGCTGTCTGATCTTCCTCTCGGCAGCGCTCTGAGTCTCCGTCAGACGATGGTACTCCTGCTCCAGCAGATCCAGCTTCTGCAGCTTCAGCTGAACATCGACCCGATCCGCTGAGCCCAGACGCTCCAGAGACACCTGCAGAACACACAGCACATTAACACACACACACACACACCTGTACCAGCGGGTTCTGTGTGTGTGTGAGACGCACCTGTCGGCGAAGCACAGCGGTTCTGTCTGATTCTGTGTTTCTCACGGTCTTCCTCATGTGCTCCAACTGTTTCTCCAAGCGTGAGCATCGAGTCTCGGCCGCAGACAGCTGAGAGAGAAGATCTACTCACAAACAAAGATATGTTACTGTACATTTACTGTAAGTGTGAAGATCAGTTCAAGCTAAAGCTAAACGCATTCAAAACTATTTTCAGCAACTGAATTAAAAATAAAAAAATAAACATTACATGAAAAACTTAAAATGTTACCTCGGAAACAAAAATGACTAAAGAAATATATTTACACACACATACATATAAATATATTATTAAAAAATATATTTTTTAAAAATTATGAAATTATGATAATAAATGTGTCAAAAGCATTTAAGAAAATTACTAAAACTTTTGAAAAAAAGTGTATAATATAAATGTTAAAGAAAAACTAATGTTGCCAAGTAACTGAAATAACACAACCAAGGTGATGTACTAAAACTAACTGAAAAAATACACCTATACTGAATTATATTATATTATAAATGAAAATTATCAATTTAACTTAATAAAAAATTTTTGTAAAACAAGTTAATAATAAAAAAATAAGAATTGTACTAAAAAATACTAAAATTTAAACCATAAAAATAAATGCTTTGTATCAATATATGTTATTAGTATAAACATATTTTCTTAGATTTAGTGAAAATTTTAAATGAAAAAAATAAAAATTATTAAAAAATAAAAACTTAACCTAAATTTAAAAATACATTAAAGCTATATATTAAAATATAATAAATATTGCATTGTATTTATTGTATTTTTTTAATATTTAATATATATTAAAAAAGTGAATTTAAAAAAATACATCATTACTAAAACTTATTTGAATGAAAATTAAAAAAATAAAAATACAAGTTGAATCAAGTATTCATAATAGGCCTGTTAAGAATTGTATATATGAGTAAATACTGTAACAGTAGATAAACAGCAGGAGTATTATACAGTATGAGGATCATTGGAATAGCTCGGTCACACACTCACCGTGGTTTGTGTGTGTGTCGTCGTCTCTGCGCTCGGAGTATGTGGATTCTCTGGAGACGTTCTGGAGCTTCTGCTGAGCTTCACGTCGCTCCAGCTCTAACAGACGGATCTTCTCCTGCAGGTTCTTCAGCGCAGAGAGAATAGCTGCAGAAACACAGCCGTTCAGAGAGTTCTGCATCTGCAGAGCGCACTCCGACCCAGAATTACAAATCCACACAGAGCTCATTAACACACACACACACACGTCTTCAAGAAGCAAAAGGTTCATTGAAAGCCTGGGAATCTGAATCTAAACTTTCCAGCAGGTGGAGCTCTTCACCAAATATTCAGAAATCAGAATTGAGAACATTTCATCAACAAACCTCTTTGTCTTTGCACCAATAACTCATTTTGTTAAAGTAATTTTAAATGTATTAGCAATTTAGTTGTTTTTTTATTTAGATGTTCATTCATGTTTACTTCAGATATTTTGTATTTCAAGTTAACTTTTGTTTTTGCGTGTCACTGACATACTAATATTGTCTTTTTAAACATTCATTTTTACATATTCCATATTTGAAATGTTTTTTCTCTGCAATGTTGCAGTGTTTTGTTGTTTAATTATTACAGTGCATCAAGTTTATACACATTAAAATGAGAAATACTCTTCTTAAATATAGTTGACATGTATATTAAAAATATACATGCACATAAAATATAAATAAAAATACGTTTTCAAAGGCCTATATTACGAGCTGCAGCACTGAATTATTGAACAGCTGTCAATCACTCTCCACACACATGAGTCTCGTGTCATCAGTGCATCGGAGTGTGTGTGAGATCTCAGGTGTCACAGGTGTGTGTGTGTGTGTGTGTACCTGCACCGCTGCTCTCAGGAAAGGCTTTGATGGCTCTGTGTGTGAAGGGCAGAGGTGTGTTTATGAAGGGATGTCCAGCGGGATACTCTGTGTAAGAGGACAGAGACGCTCGGTCAGACATCGCTGGGGTTCTGAGGGGCTGCTGACACACAGCACAAACACACACATCAAGAACTCACTTTACATCTGTATGTGTAGAGATGGACAACAACACACTTCATCGGTCACAATTATACATTCCTCTTTTATGACAAAAATCATTAGAATATTAGGTTAAGATCATGTTGCATGAAGATATTTAGAAAATTCTCACTGTAAATATATCATTGCATTGCTAAGAACTTCATTTGAACACTTTTAAAGATGATTTTCTCAATATTTAGATATTTTGCCTCCCTCAGATTCTTCAGACAAATGTTGTCCTAAAACCTCGATTCTGATACAATGCAAAGTTATACAGATTAGTATAAATGACATGTAATGTTTCTTGGCTTTTTAAATTGTTAATGCTGATTTGTTTTCTAGCCTAAGCTTATCCTATGTACATGCATCTATTTTTATTGGCCTTTCTCTGCCTTATTTTGGATTGACTTTAAAAACTATTAGAAACAAAGTTTTACATTTACAACACAGAAAAAAATCATACATTACTCTGACTTTTATATGCATTTTTAAACTTCAGGGTTTTTTTAATAACAAAACAAGCTTATCTTAAGCTTTCCAATTAAATCAACTGCCAAATTAAAGTGAAGTAAAATATGTTTTTCTGAGCATTTGTTTATTTACGTCACAGTGTTTACTCTGTACCTGACTGTTATTACAGTACATTAACAATTAACTACACACGATTAAAAAATATGTTTTGGGTTCGTATGGTTTGTTTTAAACTCTTTCAGTTTTATATTCAGTTCAAAAAACCCAAATCAGCATTTAAAGCAGCGGAAGTGATCAAAAACTGCAAGTTTAGCGGAAGTTAAAGTTGACTATAACATTATTACAGTTTGATTTTGACGCTTATTATTTCAAACTCAGCATTCATCTGAATACATTATGGTTAAATCAAATGAAATTCTAAAATAAATATATGTCGTTTAATGTTTGTTTTTGGCGCTGTTTTAACATGAATGCTGTTAAATGTGTGAATGTTTAAGATATTTTTACCTTTTCTCGTCCCGCGGAGGGCTTTGAGCTCGAGGCCATTGAAATGCTGGTTTAATCTAAGATCATATTTAATTAAAGCACACTCACATTTCATAACCTTTAGTCCTGTTTGTTGTGAATTTGTTGTTTGGTGCAAACAGGAAACTAAATACAAGCGCGCAAAGCAGAATCTGTGAAGTCAGCGATAACAACATCCGGACTGTAGTATACTAAATAAAAGTCACGAGTCGTGAACCTTAATATTTTAAATGTCATGTACAATATTTATGTTAACAGAGGCATTACCGTGTAAGATTTTGACTGATACAATTTTATTACTTAAACTGAAAAAAAGCTATAAAAATACATTACCTATATGCGTATCTTACGGAAACGGAAGCGATGACATCCAGCTCTGCTTTCCATAAACGCGTCCACATCAGAGTTCATACTTATTTGTTGTTTTTGAGTACCTGGTTATTAATTATTAGGAAAATGCGTATACGATCAATTTTGCCTTATTACGTTTCAAAATAACACAAAATAACTTATTACGTTTCAAATAATGGAATATCACATAGAAATAAACTCACGCCTGTTGCTATGGTTTGAGTGTTGCTTCGCGACTAACGGAAAAGGTTAAAAGTCCCAATATTTGCAGTTAAATTCAACACTGTGTAACTTCTTTCTTTTTTTAATAATAAAAAAAGAAAATTAAAAGAAAGATCTCAGTTGTTGCATATGATTTAGTTTTATTCCAAACATGAATTATGCAGAATTCAGTATTTTTTCAGCTTTTCTCTGAACACTGAGGAAAATCCTGTTTTACTTCTCTTGGTTTGTGTGTTTTGTATGTTTTCAAACTTTTTAACAGCAAACATGCTTTATTTGACCTGTACAATTGTTTTTTTTCTTTCATATAATTAATCTGTACAAAGTTGCTCTTTCATCCTCCATGGGCAAAAACATTATACAAAATGAAGGTTTTATAATAATAATAATAACAACCCATGTTCGTTTCTTCACACTGGAGAGGCTGCAGTTGCATAAATGTTTGTTTGGATTTGACAGAAATGATGTGTAAGTCCAAAAGACCATCACAAAAAAAAAAAAAAAAAAATGGCGTTATCACATCAGAAACATACACTCTTATTTTCATCTCAAAAATAAGTTATCTGTCTCAAATATTTTGATAATTATCCCAGAATGCCATGGGGTCTCTGTCCTGAGCGAAAACAAAGTAAAGGTGAAACATGATGCTGAATAAACCTAAATCAGTCAGAAGTCATCAAACCTGACAATCACATTAAAAATACAATCTGAGAAAAGCTCAACACAGATTCATACGGCTACATTATTTCCACCATGGAATAAAGAAATCTGACTTTTTATCTCACAATTCAGATTTTTTCCCCCCACATTTCTCAGATGTGAAATGGAATCTCAGGGGTATACTGTAAATTCAAACATAAAATAAAAAGTCAAATTATTATTAATAATATTTATGTAATTTTATTTCTTTTTTTTGTGAAAAAAAAAAAAATAGCAAAATGAGTTTAAATCACAAGAAAAAAAGTCAAAGGTATGAGTTGTAAAATAATAATTCTGAATTGTGGAAAAAAGTGAAGAACTGAACTCTATATTACAAGACAAAAGTCAAAATTGCGAGAAAAGATTAAAGATATAAACTCATAATTCAGAGAAAAAGTCATATATTTGTACCTGGAGCACAACAGCAGTCATAACAGCACAGGTGTATTTGTAGAAATAGACAACAATAAACTGTATGAGTCACAATTATACATTTCTCTTTTAGGACAAATATCATTAGGATATTCCATTATATTTAGGGAAAGGAAGAAAAGGACGTGACATGTGGCCAGGTATAGTTTCCCATACTAGGAATTTGTGCTCTGCATTTAACCCATCCAAGTGCACA
>JAUCMT010000038.1:28947-65222 GCA_032357475.1 Enteromius thamalakanensis
TGAAAAACTTGTTGCATCTTTCCCAAAAAGACTCATGGCTGTATTCGATCAAAAGGGTGCTTCTACTAAATACTGAGGGTCTGAATACTTATGACGAGGTGAGATTTCAGTTTTTCTTTTTTATTAAATCTGCAAAAATATCAACAATTCTGTGTTTTCTTCCAATATGGGATGTTGTGTGTACATTTATATATCACATTAGCAAATATCATGGCTGCGATACAACAGAGTGACAAATTTAAGGGGGTCTGAATACTTTCCGTACCCATTGTATTTAACCCGGCAGCAAGACTGCATTTTACGTAAACTGCATAATTCCTTAAATTTCAAAACAAGGACCACCTCTGTTAGTGACCCTTTAGAGATTTCATAGTCTGAGTCTGGCCAAAGCCCTTCTAATGCACTGTTATTGCGTGTCTTAAGTTCATGAAATTGAGTCTGACATGTCACAGAGCCTGGAGGAGAGCAGTTCTTCCCAGGCGCAGGAGTCAAGCCGCTGAACAAACACTGAGCTCAAACGGCTTCCCTTCTGGAAAGATCACGAATAAAAGATTCCAGTCAGGATTGCCCATCACATAAAGCTTCAGCGCTGAGGGCCAGTGTTTACAGCAGGTCAGCGCTCTCATGTGTGTCATTAGAGGAAGATTAGGAGGAAGAATTTGACCTAAATCAAGTGACTGAGTGAGACCCCCTAAAAAATAACATTCCCATCATATGACACTTCACTGAGCACCTTCTCTTTCCTTGTTTTGCTGTGATTCACACTGACAGCAGATGATTGACTAATACTTCACCAACCAATAACAACATTCAGCGATTCACCCTCAATTCATAATATTTATTTATGCTTTTAGGTTTTTTTCAGCTGCTTGCACAAATTTTGGAAAACTGTGCCTTTGTTTCAAAATATACACACAAATCCAGGAATTACATTTCTTGCAAAATGAAGCATTAGTTAATGCTAATTTACACATTATTAAAAAGTTGTATTACTGTAAAAAACAAAAAAACTTGCAGATGTTACAGAAAAATTCCAATTTGCAAACATTATGGTAATGCTACTTTTGAATATTCTCTAAACCTTCTGAAAAAAGTAGTAACATAAAAAATGTTTTCCAGCTAAAGCTTTAAGAAATGTTGAATGAACACCGTCCAGGCCTTATGTGCCAAAAACAATTACACAGCCATGAATAGCATCACTGCTGAAGAGTAATCAACTGGTGAAGTGATTTTAACTTCTTGTAGAGTAAATTAAAGATTTTAAAACAAGCGGTTCATCCATAGAGCAGTTTTAGTGCAGATCAGATATGTTTTCTTTTTTTTCTTAAAGACCAGATAACTTTGAACAAACATTTCTTTGATTTTATACAATACCGATTGTCTCAAAGCAGCTGTACAGTGTTAAACAAGGTAATGCAGAGGGACAGTATTAAACACAAATGGTGTCTTTGCAATCGAGTCAGTCAACAATACTGCCATATATTAAGACAAAATTGAAATGCACCATGCCATAAAATCTGCATAAGCGAACCATAGAGTACTACTATATGCCTAGAGGGGTAAATAAGGCACAAAGTTACTCCATTAAGGTTTCTGTCCCATTGACAAATGTCAAATACTCAGCCTTTAGTTTACATCACAGTCATTAACCATGATTTATGGTATTGCAACCGGTATTTATTCTTGGCAGGGACATGTTAATTTGGTTATTTAGTTATTAGTTAAGTTTAGCACGTTTTTTTAAACTAAGATGCATCCAATGGAATATAACGAAATAAACTCGTCCCTGTCACGAATAAACAGATTAAATTAAATTACGTGACTAAACCGCGAAATTCAGTAACTTATATGGATATTGGATATTGGGGGGCGGGACATTCAAATGTGTCAGCAGCTCGGAGTTCAACATGAGTCATCTGAATTTATGTCTATTTTCCTGGAAGAGAAAGGCTGTATATTTTAAGTGCATGCCTCTGGTAAAAGTTACATTTTTGCACTTTTACAATTAAAAGTACATAACCTCAAAGCAAAAATGCATTGTTAAATATATGGATCTTCACTAACTCGGGAACAGATTTTACATGAAATTTTAGTCTTCAGGCAATATATAATTGTGTGCATATTTTTCCTCTGTGTAGCCACAATCAATAATAATCAATCAATAAATAGCATACATTTCTATAACGCAATCATGATGTCTATGTTTTCTCATACCCGACACCTGTTAGAGCTGATGATTAAAAATGATGTTACTGCAATGATTTCGAGATGAAATACGAACTAAAAGTGACGATTAGATTCTGCTAATGTAACAGTGAGAGTAAAACACGTGTTGAGATGATATGAACGTGACATTTCAATCACAGAATTTCTCATAAATATTGCTGCTTTCCAATGCAATAATTCATTAATCGGGCTGAAAACCGATTCAGAGTTAGTGAGCGACGCCGCTTCATCAGTCTGAGGATTAACAATGCCCATCACGTCCATCAGGAGGTTAATAATCGCATTTTCATTTCTTTTAAACGGCACTTGTTGCACTGAGAGTCATTCATCAGAGTGTATTTTTAAGAGATTTAACTCCGGTGTTTCGTGTTAGATGAAGGAATGATCCTACCTTTTCAGTGTTCATGGTTTCCTCGGCGCTTTGTTTGGTGTTTTTCTTCTTAGTCCTTCTCTGACTTACTTTCCCTTCTTCTTCTTCTTCAGTGGTGGGGGTAGTCGGTTTGTTTGACCCAGTAAATCCCTCTCGTCCACCCCTCACCCCTTCTCTCTCAAACTCCTCACTGAATCCAGATCAGATCACACTCGCTCAGGCTCACATCAAACTTTACTCTTCATTCCGCTCAAAATGCTCATTAGCTGTCGTTATGTAGCTCGGTCGCTGTCTCTGTCCGGGACAATGTCTTCTCACTCTCTGTCTGTGTCTCTCACTGGGACTGAATGTCAATGAGGTAACGGGACAGCGCTGTGAATAGCGCCTCCGCTCATTACAGGAGACCCTCACACACACACACACACACGCACACACACACACACACACACACACAGATGTTGGGTTTACATGTTTTGTGGGGACATTCCATATGCGTAACGGTTTTTATACTGTATGTGGTACTGCTCCACTGACCCTGCATTTTTAACTTTTCAAATGACTTCATTATGTGTGATTTTTAAGCTCATATGCGAAATTTATAAGCAAAATGTACTGGTATTCCTATCTTTGTGGGAACAGTTGGTCCCCATAAGTTACACATACACACACACACACAGAGACAGCCGCTCATTCAAACGGCATTATTTTATGTGTCAAGTCTGCTCTTATATTTGAAGCCTTTCTACATTTCTGTTTTGCTGGGTTTAGTAAATTTTGTTTCTTTTGCTGCAGAAATTCAATACAAAAAAATTAATAACCATATCTGAGTAGCTTTATAAAATGTACAGCTTATGGGGGGAAAAAATACAGGGACAAAATACAGGGTCCCACTTTATATTAAGTGTCCCTTATACCTGTGTACTTCTATAGTAGTTGCAGAACTCTTCACACAGTGAGCACAACAGAAGTCTATGTGGGCTAAACTAAGGATCAATTATCGTTGTTTTGGCATTAAATGCATTCAATGACTACATCTCTCAAATTTCATCAATTCTTTTCTCACTCAGACACAACAATTGACAAACATCTTTGTACGTACAGCACATTCTGCACATGCTTACATACTGCTTAAAGAACTGTTAAACTTATGTTCAAAACTATAACATAATGCTAAATAAATAAAACAGCAAAATTCAATAGCACTATTTTATTTTACTGTTGAATTTTTATAGAGTAGCATTACTATTGTATCTGTATCAGTGGATTGTATTTTGGAATTACTTAGTGCAAAAAAATACAAAGAAATAAACAACATAAAATATTGAGGAATTCTGCATCATGTCTGATTCATTCCAGTAACATATATTGCAATAATAAACAGAGATGTGTCCTTGTTTTACACTAGAAAACACTGTGTAATGCTGCATGTTGTTAGGGTTTTTAAGTTCATTGTTTTGTGGCTGACAAAGTGTGTTTGTCGGCTGTCAACCTTTGCTAGTGTTCTGGACCTGAATAAAGTGTTTTGGTAGTTGTGGTGCATGTTGAATGTGAAATGAACTGCTTTGCCGAGCTGAAACTTGCTTAAGAGACTTGTGTGAAGAGTTTTGCAAAAGTGAACTAAGTATTGAGAAAGGGAAAAACTGTAAAATGTTGTTTTTCAGGTTTCTCTTTAATGACAATTACAATATATTATTCAATCTTTTTATTTTGTTACTTTTTGCAGTGCTTTGGCTAAAAAGACAATTTAGTCATGCCAACAAACCACTCTAAACTCAAATAAAATTTGATGGCAAGACCGCACCAGAGAGAGAGAGAGAGAGAGAGAGAGAGAGAGAGAGAGAGAGAGACAGTCACACAGAGTGTGAAAAAAAGCAGTTCATCAAACTAGGAATCTCAAACTCCAGAAACACGTCTCTGAAACACGTCTTCAGTTTCCACAGGAATGAAATGATTGCTATTCTACACGTGTGTGTGTGTGTGTGTGTGTGGCTTCTGTACAACGTCTCACCGTCGGCTCATAATTACAGCCATTAAATGGTCCTTTGGCTCGGCGGTCCCTCACAGCGCAGAGCAGCATTCAGATGAAATCCAATCATCACCCAACAAACTATTTCCTTTTAATTACCCATAAAACACAGACAAACAACGGCACAGAAACGATGGCACCGCATATGACACTCTGTAACCATAATTCTATTCTCCTGCTTCTGCAGATCCACGTATATATATCAACACTAAACACAAATGACTCTTTATCTTCACAAACACAGAAAATCCAGTCCCTCGAGTCAAAACAGACCCACAAACCACTGACTCATTATTACTATTGCCATATTTACTCCTCATTTTCACATTTACATTTAGCTTATATCCTTTGCATTTATTCATTTAGCTGAAGCTTTAATCCAAAGAGGGGAATAAAACAAGTGCTTCATAAGAGGCAAATAAACACAAGGAACAGTCATAATACAAAGTTTCTGACATTATTTAGAATAACACAAGCAACTTTTGATAGCACTAAATAAATCTATTATAATAAAAAGTCAAAAATTATAATTACATTCTAGTTTTTAATTTTATTTTAATTTCATATTTTATTTTTATTTTGAGTATTTAATTTAATTTAATTTTCCAAATTAATATTTTCTGTTTGCAATATTTTAATTAAAAATATAGTACTGTATAACACATTGCATTCATTTAAATGTTTTATTTTATTTCATTCAAAATATTTAAATTAATTTAAAGTGGTGTATTTTGTTTTCCAACAGTAAACAGTTTAAATTTTCCTTTTTTGATATTTTAATTTATTCATAAATTAATCATCAAACTAATGGTTTCAATTGATATAAACCAAAGTTAATCAACTAACTCATGCCATTTATTTTATTAATTTTTTGTTTTCATTTTTTTATTTATTATTTATGTTTATGAATATATAATTGCTCATTTCTATATTTATTTTAAGATATCTTCAATTCAGTTTTATTTTATTTATAATATCTTAATTTATCATACTAATAATCAAATCAAATGAAACTAATCCATTTAATTTGTACTCATTTGTGTTTTATATTATTAGCTATTACTGAAAATATTTAAATTGAATAATTGCTCATTAAAGTTTACAGTGTATCACTTTTTATTTTATTTTTAATATCGTATTTAACCTTTTGCATTATACTTTATAAAAAAAAAAAGATTTATTCAAAATAAAAAATAATCTGATCTACTTTATCAGTCAACAACCAAAGTTATTATACTTTTTTATTATTATTATTTATTTATTTTTTATTGCCTGTCTACTGTAACTGTATCTGTCACTTTAAAAGAGCTTCTGGTATTTAATACTGTAAATTAACACGCACATTTTGATTCCTACAGTTTTTAGACTTAAAGTTTTTGCTCTTATTTTGCTGACAGATGTGAACGAGAGAGAGGCTTTAAGCGACGTTAAAACACTTTCTACTTTTATTTTACAGTCAGCACAAAGCAGAGCGGTTCCTCGAGCACCGGTTCGACTCGGGAAGAGAAGAAGCGAGGTTTGCGAGAACAAGCATTTGATGAGAATGTGGTTTTGGTCCTGCAGAGATGCTCCACGAGCAGAAGCACCAGGAGGGACATGAAGAGAAAGAGCTAAAAACAGCAAAGAGCCAGAACAAAGAGCAGAATAAAAGTCATTTCTGTCTCTGCTCCTGCGGCGCGCCTGATGAAAGCCGATTGGTGGGAGAACCGCACATCACCATGGTGATTTTAATAATGGTGATTATGAAGGAAGGGGTCATTGTGAGAATATTATGGGATTTGATGCATTATTACACACAGATACGAGAAGGACGAAAAAACTTGACACTCTCTTATATTAATGACATCCAATCAGACAGTTTCCTGGAATTTTTTTTATATTAAACACGTTCCACCACCTTTAAGACTCACCGGGGAAATTATAAACTGGTTTGGGGCTAAAGTTCATTTCACAAAATGTGTTCTTCCAGTCATAAGTTTGGGGTCAGTCATACTTTACGTGTCTTTGAAAGAAGTCTCTTCTGCTCACCAAGAACACATTTATCTAATCAAAATTACAGTAAAAATGTTAAATGTTTACTTTTTACAGTCTATGCTGATGTGCTGCCCAAGAGAAGTTTGATTATTGTCATACATTTTATTTTTCAGGATTTACTCAAAAATTAAACAAAACATTGCCTGCACACCTAGCTGGAATAAACATTTTAATTTAATTTTAGCATTTTTCCAAGTAACAAAACTTTGAATGGCTTTAAATTTGCTTAATTTTAGTTTTAGTTAACTACAGTATTCCTGAATGAATGTACTAATTTATCAATATATATACAGTATATATATATATATATTTTTTTTTTATAGTACTAAAGGAAATGTTTAAGTACAAAAGGAATTGTCGGCCAATTAAGTTAAATTCTCAACAATAGTTTAGATAAAGTCAGCAAAAAAGAAAAAAGAAAAAAAGAAGAAAAGGCAAAGTGAAATGCAGAGACAGAGGTTAACAGACAAAAAAAACTGTTCAAGCAATTTCAATTATTCTCACACAAACAGAGAAAATATAGCAGCAATGAATACATTGTGAATGAACTGGCAGCGCACACACACACTCTCTAGAGAGCAGCAGTCAAGTGCTGGATGTGACAGGGTTAGTGTGTGTCTAGCTGTCAGGTTTCTCTAACGGGAGTTTCTGTGTGCGTGTGTGTGTGTGTCTGATTTGTGTGCGTGTGTGTGTGTGTGTGTGTGTGTGTGTGTAAACAAGTGAGGCCGTTGTGGGTCGATTCTAATCAGCCACAGCACAGATGAGTGTTCACCCAACAGTGACACCTCAAATAAAGCCACACACACAGACATACACACACAAGTTTATACTGTGAAATCCTGAAAGTGTGTCAAAAAGTGTTGCAGTACTTTTTGTCTTAATTTACACTACTAGATATAATATTTCATAATTTTAAACTCATTTTGGGAGTCATCTTGCTTCAAAAAATGTGTTTGTGAATCTTTCTTTACAATAAATTCTCATGGTTTGGGGTCACTGTGTGCCACATTTGTGTGAATAAATATTATAGAATAATATTAAAGTTCTAATGTAAAATGAAAGTATAACTATATATATAAATAGTTGTAATATTCATTTACTATTTTAAAGTAAAATATTTTCAGAAAGTAATCAGAAAGTATTGGCCAAGTTGTGAAGTATTGCAAACAAGCAGAACAAAAAAATAAATAATAATCATAAACACAAAAAGAAAAATTACAATTTTTTTTTTTTTATTAACTAATAATATTAACATTTCTTATAATACTTATAATTCACAAAAGCGTGGCCAAATTGTGAAGCTAACAAACTAAATCTCATTAATTTTATTCACTAATCATTAATCACAATCATGCTCTTTAAAACCTCTTACCGTTTAGACGTGGTTTTAATGATGTCCGACACAGTTTGCATGTAATCAGTGGCCAAAACTACGATCTCCTCTTCCTCAGAGAAATTGTCATTGAAGATTCGGTCCAGCAAACGCTTCCAGTGGAACTACAGAGAAAGAGATCACAATGTTTATGCTTCTCTCGAGTGGCTCTTTCAATGAAATACAGAAGCCAGTAAACCTCAAGCGTCTGCCGACTGCCCTTTGCTTATTGATTTATGCTTCATTTAGGGACCATGTTCTGCGTTTTAAACAGAGGATCTGCCAAAAATGGATTGGCCTGTGGATCCAGCAGCTCTAGATATTTGCTGGTTTGTGTTCTAATTTTACCGTCAGGCGGAAGGTCATCTGGGGGAAATCACCATGAATCGGACAAGGCCATTATTCTTATGAAGCCGAAGAACTTCAGGACTCTTGGCACATATAAACCTGCTCTTTATCTTGCTCTCTGACAATAGGTTCAATGCCATTGTTTACCTAATATCTTAAGCATCAATGACATATTTTGGGATAAATCTTGTGTTTTAATCTGATTTATTCCTCACACACAGCTCTGCTCAACTGAATGTGAATCATATAAGCAAGATATAATAAATGAATATGGTTTAAGAATTTGGTTTGATTTATAACATTACGAATTGCAAACATGTTTTGCATTACGAATAATTTTTGTTTAAAATAAGTCTTTTTAGAATTCAATATGCACTACTTTGCATACATTTTACAGAAAATAAATCTAAACAATGGATAAAGTTAGGTTCAGCATTTTCAACATGTTTCTAGTGTAAACGATATATAAACAAATCCCTCAGTAAAAACAGTCATAACATAAATAGGAATAAATCTCTAAGTTTTGGTGTTTGTAAGTTTTGCGGAAGTGGAGAAACAAACTCATCTCCTTTAAAGATTTGCATTTTCACCATGTTTTTATGAATAAAAAGCTCAATAAATCCATATAAATAATATATATATAAACACTCTCTATAAAAACGTTCAGAATACAGTTAGGGATAATACTCTAAGTTTTGGTGTTTGTAGGTGCTGCTTAAATGGACAAAAAACTTTACATGTTTAAACATGCATGAAAATATGTTTTTTCACCATGTTTTTTGGAATAACATGTTCTAGAATTTTGTGTGAATGATATATGAACAATCCCTTCAGTGAAAACCTTCAGAATATAGAGAGAAATAAATATCTAAGTTCTGGTGTTTGTAAGTGCTGTGGAAGTGAAGAAAAATCTCTTTAAATATAGGTATAGTGCTCCTAAAGAAGTACTGTTTTGGATGTTTTCTTTTCAGTAGACTGAACCACTTAAGTTTGTCTGCCTTGGCACAATCGTCATTCTGGTAATAATCTATAACTACATCATTCTAGGGACAAATACCATCTTTCTTCATTGAAGGCCATTCCAAAGGAAGTCATGTAACATATTTTCCGGAAAGTAAGTCACACCTGACTAAAAGTTGTACCAGGTCAAAACTATTAAGTCACAAACTGTAAGTCACATTTTATTTTCATGTTTAGAAATAATGCAGCATTTTTGTAAGAATTAAGAATTTATGCAATTACATAAACATGTATTTTTGATATAAGCAAGTGTGTGCATCTGTACTCACACTTGGGGCCATTTTCTGTAGTTGTTTTAGTGTTATTCTGTTGTACATGCTGTTAATGTCTTTTCTTTGGTCGTCGTATTCAGACACAGTGATCTTTATAAAAATAAGAAATAATATTAATTAACATATATTAAAACACAAACATGCTTGTTCACACAAAACTTTCTGAATTCGTGCACACATTTACCACACAGATTTCTAGAAGCACAAATACTGGAGTTCAGAAGTATGAATCATTATAGTGATTCTGATCACTTGTGTGCATAATTTAAATAACTAAGCGCAAATACTCAGTTTAAAAGTTTGACTATGAAAGATTATCTGTACTGCCTTTACATTGTGATTGTGTCTCAGACGCAATCATCAGGAACTGTCTGTAAAGGTGTGAACCAAATAGTCCACACATTTAGAATAACAAAATAACTTTTAAGGTCAGGGTTTCAGCCCTCACTTCATCGTGTGTAAAAAGAGCGGTGGGTTATCCCTCCTGGATCAGATATGAGCTTTGAACTGGCCCCTTTCTGAAATGAAGTTCAAAACTGCTCTCTCCGAAGTGAATGAAAAAAAAAAGCCGCGTAGAGGCCGTGTCTTCTCATGTCCTTAAATAGGACAGCAGGTGAACCAGAGGACCGGCTAGTGCCGGCTTGTTGCGCCACTCCCAGGGGATCCGTGCGCTATTTTTCTCAGTTCCCTTGACCTCCCTTCCCCACAGTTCGGACCTAGACAGAGTAGTTTCAGCTGTGCTTCCTCTGGGTCTCCTTCGCCCAGTAGGTGTCGCAAAGAATTTTTCACAGTCAGCCACAAAAGAGGCTCAATTGTTCCCTTCAATTATATCCATAATCTTATCGATATATTGCATTTCTTTTATTCCACATGCGAGAACGATGTGTTAAGTCATGTGCTTACGTGCAGATCCTCTGCTGACGAACTTGAAAAGTATCTCGCCAGTCGGCAGGGGGTCTCTGCGTAACGCGCAGTTAAAGTCATGGCCTGTTCCATGGGTGATCCCATATAACGTTGAAGTGATTCAACTGAAAGGGTAACGTCTAGGTTAGGAACGTAACCAGCGTTCCCTGAAGAAGGGAACGGAGACGTTACACTTTCTTGCCACGACATTAAGGTCACGCTGACACTGGCTCGGCTCTTCAGCGAACCCCTGCATGTGCACTCCACTCATGCCCTCATATACTCACGCGGTGATGAGGTACACCTGAGCGCAATCAAGGTAACACCAATATTCATTGGCTTTTTGTATAAAGCTCAAAGACAATTGGTCTCTCTAGCGAGTTCCCATTTGTAACGTCTCCTCGCTCCTACAGGGAACGTGGGTTACATTCGTAACCTAGACGTTGTTTGTTCCAGAAACACTTTTTCAATAAAAACATTAAAAAAATTCTCCAGTAACCAACAAATGAATAAAAAGACTAAATCAAAAGAACAATTCACTGGAAAACTGAACATCACTAAAGCACAGACAGACAGACACACACACACAATATGTACATTTGCAAGTCTTGTCTCCAGATCCAGAATCTCTCTAGATTTCAGCGTGGCATTGTGAGCTCCCAGCATGCTCAGCAACCTTTCCATCAGTGCTTTATAGGACGCCAGAATCTGAAATCATTGAGAAAAACAAACAAAAACATTGTGTCATGATTATAAAAGATAAACATGTGACATGAAACGGATTTCATGCTAAATTTTATTTAGTAAATAATCAAACATAAAAGCAAAAGTAGATATTATAAATCATGTTCTTAATTTTTTCATAGTTGAATTTCAGATGTTTACCGTCTTAGGTGCATTACAATAAAAAAATCTAGATATACTGTATGAATTTGCTTAAAGATACTTATTCCTAAAGTATCTAGTTTATATATTATTTTTTATAGGTAAAATGGGCAAATATGTATGTTGTTTTAATTGATTATGTTGTAGAAATTTATTATGACTTATGATTTATTATGATTTTTTCCCTACTTATTTTAATGACCAAAAAATGTATATATCATTTTCTTTTATTACCTAAAGCGTTAAATACACACAAAAAGTAAATATGTATAATTTTTATTTTTTGTTTGTTTGCTTATGTATATAATTTGTGACTTATTACTTATAAGTTATATATATATATATATATATAGTATTGTTATGTAAATTATTTGTGCTGTTTTGTGTTTTTTCCATTTTTTTTTGTCTCTCAAGTACATTGATAATAAAAACATTTATCTATAGATATATATATGCACACACAAAAGAATAAAGAGCAACTGCAAAATGATGTTTCATTGCTTAAGTTTCAGTCTTTACATGTACTGATAACCAAAAAAATAACAATAATCTAGAAGTCATAGTTAACTAATAAGTTAAAGGTATAAGATATAAAGTGAACGGCTATGTAAACCTTTGTACTTGTACTTTATATTTGTTATTTCTCTATACAAAGTAGACTTAATACTTAGCATTTAGAAATTTCTGATTTGAAATGTGATCTGGAAATATGTTTTATGAGATTAATCTGTGTTTTATTGATCTCAGATTTGTAGCTGTGTTGAAGCAGAGACCTGATGTCATTGAAGCGTGAGAGGGACACTGCTGTGACTTCATTATTAAGAGATGCCAGCTCATCTGTGACATCATAAGCAGCTGTGACACGATCAATTAGATGTGTGAGCTCACAGCGAGAGACGGCCGGAGCGACAGATGGCAGTCAGACGGACAGACGGACAGATGGAGAGAACAAAAGAGCATATGGAGAGATGAAGAGAGGCATTTCACCTTCACACTGTCTTCATCCTGCTCCAGATACAGAGTCCTCTCCGGCAGAGTCAAACCCTCCTGATCAATCTACAATCACACAAACACCAGCTGAAGTTACTCTGAAACAGAAACTACGCTTACGAACGCTCAAATGCACACTCTCTCACCCGTATGGCGTTGCGTGAGGAGTTTTTGTCGTCCACGCTGACCGTGAGAGAGAAGAACACGGAAGTGCTGTAAACTGCCTGTGTCTTATACAGCATCTCATTAAAATCTGGTCTCGCGGGAGCGGAGCCACTGTCCCACCCTGCCCCTCCTGGAGGAGCTCCGGACAGGTCCCACCCACCGCAGCTGTCAATCACTTCATTCATAGGCCTCGCCCCCAGACGATCAATTTCCTTCATGTTTATGCATGAGCGATAAAACTCTTTAACCTGTGGGAGGAAATAAGTAATTAGAATTACGATAACCATTTTAAACATTTAATTTATTTGCAACTAAAGAAATATTTTTCTTATCTTTAAAATTTTTTAAAAATAAAAATTCCTACTGAAATTAGGATAGATATATATATAAGTTTGTGTGTATGTATATATATATATATATATATATACTGTATATATATATATATATATGTATATACACACACACACACACACACAAACACACAGATTTTTTTACACTTGAATAATAATAAAGTATAAAGTATAATTTATTTCTAATTAAATCTCTTTCCTTGGTGAAATCTCTAAATACAAAGTATTAAAATAAATCCATAATTGTTTTGACATCAGTCATGTATATATTCACAAGAGTACATGAGAAGTCATATATATATATATATATATATAAATGCAAAACTGAATGAAAAAGATAGTGTTTTTGTTCCAGAAATACTTTAATAAATATAAAAATAAATAAATTAGATATTCATATTTGAATATGTCTAAAATGAGAGAAATATAATTCTAAATTTTAAATACAATCACATGATTCAAAATAAAATATGTAAACCAATTTCATTTCAAGTTTTTGTTTTAATTAAAATGATTTATTTTGTTAAGATATCCTTTTTATTATACTCTTGGTGATATTAAAACAGCATTATCACAAAATTATTTTATGTCAAATATAAAAACTAGATTCATAGAATTTCTGAATAAAACTTTTTAGAAATTTGATGAAAAAATAAATTTGACCTGAGCATGTTTTACTTGAGTGTTTTTATTTAATTGCTAATGCAATGTTTTTCACACCATAGACCAAACAAAATGAAGCAATGGAATTATATCATCATCAAGATTAATTTGTTCTGAAACAGTTTAACTCTAGAGTATTTTATTACCACCTTCTAAACTACAGCAAATAAATTCCGATCATGTGAGAAATGTTGAAGGTGTCTTTTGATTCAACCATATATTAAAACTGATTTGATTTGAATATATATTAAACAATTTTGACAAATAAATACATACTGCACCTAAATTAATAAAAAAAAACATGCATGTAAAGCAAGCATGTGTGTACCTTTCTCTCAGCACTGTTCTTCTCTCTTCTCTGGATTGGGGCCTGTAGGAGGCGCTGCAGCTTCTCCTGGTTCTGTTCTCCGATGGCGGTGATGATCCCATAGCTCAGTTTATCTTCTGGTATCCCGTGTCTCCGGAGCCACCCGCCGCAAGCGAAGCTGTAGAAGTCATGACAGGGCTGGACACTTGGGTCAACGTTGCCCTGGACGAATCGTGCAGCACGGAGTAGCGAGCGGCGCTTTACGCAATCCTGACGACACTGAGAGTCCTGCGCCTCCAGAGAAAGAAACTTCAGTGCCAGCATGCATCCGAGAATCACGCACATCCCCGCCGCGAACACTAGAGCGGAGAGCAGGCAGATTTCACGCCGGCTCCAGCGGGCTGGAGCCCCACCCCCAGTCCCGCCCTTGGTGCCAACCACACACTTGTCCCGCCCACTCCGCCCACGATCCAGAGAGCCGCCCAGATGCAGACTCATGCCATTACTCAGCGTGCTGCTGCTATAACGACTGCCGTACTTGATCTCCTGGAAATCGTCATAATGTGCCGTGAGCGAGTACGTCTTCTCCATGCTCACCGACGTCTGCGCTCTCGATTTGTTGGGGAAGGTGTGGAACATGATCTTGGATCAAAGTGAGGTCATGACCTTTGACCCAACTCTTGGGTCAGACTGTCTCCTCTCCAAAGGCGCTTTAGGTCCTTGGTTTTTCAGTCTCAGTATGACCTGCTGCGAGAGAGAGATGCAATTCATTAACTGCTTGATACAGTGTGGAAAATATTTACATGTTTGCATATTTACATCAAAACAAGAGAAAAATTCAACATGGTCTCATAAAAATATGTACCTCTGTGCACTTTTTGTGCAACACTGCTTACACGTACTTTACTGCACTGAGGGGCGCTAAAACACAGGTTCAATACGTAAGCCCTGGCACATTTTATTACATAGATATAGGCGGGTTCACAATTTAATTACCTGTGGACTGATGGTAAAAGTTAACGCTCAGTTAATGCAAATATGCCCTACACCAAATCCAACCCTAAACATACCTGATGCTAAATGCTAAACTGATATAAAAACACAATTGTTGATGCATCCGTATTATTATTATACGATTTGAATTGTTTTGTATCATAGTTATTGAACCAGAGCTCCTCATCTCTCAAATACATCTCTGTACTCATTGAGCTACCGAACAAACCTAGCGTATATGAAAAGACATAGATAACCTTCAAAAGCAGCAGTTTTTAAATCTCCCAGCATATTAATATTGTTTTGAAGTCATAACATTATATTCTTCAAGTAATTGAAAAATACTCTTTATTAATCGAAACTCTGTAAATTGTGAAAAGGAATAAAAGGTGTTTCATTGCCTCTAGTGTTCATTTCTTTTGGAAACTGCAGTGATATGTACTTATTGGTACGTATTTCGTGTCTTACTACAAAGTGCGCCCAGGTACATTTATGCCATAAGACCACATAGGATAAAATGAGTAAACACTTGTGTCTCAACTGGCGTCACATTGCCCTGAGTGTATGATAGAGCCTATACATTTAACATCAATTTATTAAAGGTCTAACAAAAATTACAATAATAGGGCTCTATGTAATCCAATTCACTGCTTAAATTCTTTCCCCTTTTTCCCCACATTTTTTTCTGGATTGTGTTTTAGTGCTTTACCTCGATGAGGTCACCAGAGCGGAAGGGGAGATATAGGATCAAAGTAAGGTCATAACCTTTGAACCTTTCTAATCTTGGGTCAGACTGTCTGCAACCGTTTATGTCCTTGGTTTTTCAGTCTTTTTTCAGTTTCAGTGTGGCCTGCAGTGAGAGAGATACAATTCATTAATTGCCTGGGAAATATTTACTTATTTACAATGAAATAAATATCTTTTAAAGATCTTTCCCTGGTGAAATTGGCATTACCAGGGAATCGAACCAACGAGCTTGTGCAACATAAATGAACATGCTAGATAATTCAGTTTCATATCTCAGATGCCATCGTATGGTGTGTGTTTTAGCATGATGGGAACATTGGAATGACCAATCAGCATTCAAACCCTGCTCTATCCGTTTCAGAAGTCCGGATTAAAAAGCTTGATTAAAAACGGATCTGTCTTTTATGACAAGTCTCGCTTCTTAGTTTTTTATTTGGCTTCTAATGCGCCTTCCTAAAGTTGTTTAGATTGATTTCAGACACTCGAGCATCAGAGAAACACTGGCCAATGACTCAAAGGCCTGGATCGATCCGAGAGAGAGACAGAGAGACACAGAGAGAGAGAGAGAGACTCCAGGGAGCAGCGATTGATGGATGGAGAGAGGTGGAGAGTTGATGTGACTTGAGTGGGTAAGGAGAGAGGGAGGCTTAGCCACATTCAAACAGGTCCTCACACACACACACACACTACCAATCAACCACACGCCGGTAAACCCGCGTCAAGCCTGCCAGACAAAGCTCACCTCCTGCAGAGCAACAAACCTGCTGCTGGCTAATGGAGCACAACACACACACACACACACACTCGGTCTGATCCCCATCTGTGTTCACACTCACTAAACATACATAAATATAGGAATGCAAAAACAATTCTAGCTAGACAAGTTCAATTTCATGTGTCACTGTGTTCTGAAATGTATCAGACGATGAAAACCCTTAAAGAAAAAAAACACTTTTTACTTAGAATTCTGAGTTTACATCTCGCAATTCTATTTTTTATTTATTTATTTTTTTGCTACTGGCATAAAATAAAAACTAAAAAAAGATAATTGTGACCAATTTCAGTATTGATTTTACATTTCACAATTCTGAGTTTGTTGCAATTCTGAGTTTGTATGTCACAATTCATGTTTTATGAGTCGTAATTGAGATAAAACCAATTGCTCTCATAAAATACGTACCTCTGTGGACTTTTTGTGCAGCGCAAGTTTCGCCGCAATTACAAAGAGAAATGTCCACTGAGTGGCGCTAAAACACAGGTTTAATACACGAACCCTGGCACATTTTATTACGTTGATATAGGTATGTATTGTGACGGTTCAGAATTGAAATGCACAAATGCATGTGTGTGTGTCTGTGTCTGTGTCTGTGTCTATATATACACACACACAAATGTTTGAGGTGTCAGTATGTACTGTGCATTGCAATGGGCTGCCCAAACTATTGTGAATATGTAGTTATTTTAAATATGTTTCTGGCCTTTATCTCAAATCTTTCTACCAGGTTCACACACACAGACACACACACACTTCCTGTCTGAGTTTTAGGGTGAATATATGAGGATCTGAGTGCGTGTGGCTTCAGGGCAATTTATGAAAATTGATCCTGGATACGTCCGGAGGGAAAGTTCAGTGCTGATGTTTTTACCAGCCGTTTTAACATCCCACCGTCTGTGTGTGTGTGTTTAAGGAGAATCAAGCATGTGGGAGAAAAACTACAAAAGTGAGCTGATGGAAATCAGTGTGTGTGTGTGTGTGTGTGAGTGTGTGTGAGTGAATAGAGACAAAAGCAAATGACAGAGCGTGTGCTTTCATTAAATCTGTTATTCTGTGTGTGCATCTACATTTCTGAGTTAATTCACCCTGTCACCTCTCATCTGTTTCACCGGACACACACACACACACACACACACAGGGAATCTCTCAGTAAGTGGATTGAAGAGGCACACACACACACCTGATGTCTGTGGAGGTGTTTCTCTGGAAAATGTCAGTCTCCATTCAAACCATCATTCATCAGATGTGTCTCTCTTTTCCTGTCTTTCAAACACACTCATAGAGCTCTCTCTCACACACACACACACACACACACACACAGACACACACATCCGTTCAATCTGTTTTACTAAAATCTGCATTATAAAACAGATAGTTCTTCTGACATTAAACCCATTGTAAAATGCAGATAAAGGCACCTGTGACGCATTAATGCAGCAGTCTGCCACAGCCCGCAGTTATTAAAGAACAATGGACTATATTACTTTTCAGAAGAATGTGATCATGATGAATAAACGTAATATGAGTAATATTAGTAAATGCAAAATGATCTTGTAACTGTTTATTAAGCATTAGTTTGTTTTAGCGTTGTGCTGTTGGCTCAATCTCTAAAAGTGTTAGTAGTTGTTGTTTATGTGGTTCATGTTCAAAACCAGAAAGAAAAACTAATTAACTTTTTTTTTATTTTAGTTTAAGTTATTTAGTACTTAAACTTAAATCTAAAGAAAAAATTTACAAATATTGAGCTAAAATAATTAATTAATTAAATAATTAAATAAGATTTTTTCATTTTAGTTTTAGTTATCTATTTTAAAATAAAAAGAAAATAGAAATGTTGAATTAAAATAGCTCAATAAGCTAAAAAATTAAAAAGGTTTTAGAGTTTTTCATATTATTGTTTTAGCTATTTTAGTACTTTTAGTATTGAAATAAAAAATAAAAATGCGGAGCTAAAATTGAATAAAACGTTTTGACTTTTTTTTGGCAGGTTTTTAGTTTGTTATTTTAACATCTCAAACTAAACATTAAAAATAGAAATAAGGAGCTAAATTATCCCCAAAAAATTATGTTGATTTAATTATTATTAAACCACTTAAATTCAATGAAAACTACCCAAAATCAAATTTTGTTTTGTTTTTTAAATATTCCCTTTACGGTTACACCTATTAGTTGCTTACTTGCATGCTTATTACTAGAATATTAGCCATTTATTACCCAATACCTAAACTTAACAACTACCTAACAAACTATTATTTATTGAGGGAAAAGTCATAGTTAATAGTTAACAAGTCTAGTCTTGTGTTACCAATATTTGTTTCATTTCAAGAAAAAGATTTCAGTTCTGTTCATGTTTATAAGCCTAATTTATAAAAATCTCAACAGCGCCTCAAATAGAACTCACTTCTCAAATACCAGATTCTGACCTCAAACATTTATCTTCAAATTCTTCAAAAGTCTTCAATTTGATCCGAGCAGTTGTTTTTATTCCTCTCCAGAAGCATCTGAGACACTCGAAACATAACAGAGACCTGCAGGAGATCTATGAAAGAGCGATGAAAAACCAAATACAGATAAAACACACACTGAAGTACTACACACACACACACAGAGAGTGTGTTATGGATTAGATCTCTTAGCGTCTGATGAATGACCATTTACGCGACATGACAGCACTAATGTCTTGAATACAGAACACACACACTTTGAAGCACTGCGAAGGAAAACCAGTCCAAACTTTGCATGCCCAGTCTCTAGCGTGATCTCCAGTGTGTTTAAGTGTATTATTAATATCAGTGTTGTGTTGTGCGGCTCTAACAGATTTATTCTGCTGGGCTGGGACTCGAGGTTCTGAGGTCCGTCTTATCAGCGCCGGACAGCGAGGGTCTCTCATGGGTCCTGTTTCAGGTTCTTACAGCAGAACAAACACACACACACACACACACACACGTGTCCTTCAGGGACTTCCAGTTAAACTGCCATTGTATTTAAAACAAGGTAATTATAATTACTGCGCACAAACCCTGACCCGAACACACACACACACACACACTCTTTCGCAGTCATTCTGTGGCGCCAGACGCAGGGACAGTAACTCAATTATACAGAAAGCTTTTGCTCTAGCAGTGAATAGCTGAACTACCAGTCATCAAATAAATTAATAAAACACACACGGATCACAATTCATCTGGAGCTCATAAACTTCACAAAGCAATCAAATAAATCCTGTTTTCTCACAAGATCACCTGTACTATCAGACACTATACTATCAGACACTATACTATCAGACACTATACTATCAGACACTATACTATCAGGATATTCTGTGTAGATATATTCTACTCCATATGACTATGGATATAATGCTTGCTGTATATCAAAGTACCATGGCATATGAATATGGCAATTATGGTAAAGTAGTATCCTATACACTGTAAAAGTGAAAATATGAGTGATTTATACCACATCAAATCCTTAAAGATGACTTTCACAGGTACTAATGCGTTCAGATCAGGCTTATTAATCATATTTTGAATATGGAGTCATGGTCAGTCTCAAAGTACTGCGGTATTATGATCACTAAGAACTATAAAACACAAGTGATTTCCACAACATCACATCAGACCTTTTAAAACGACTTTCAGTGAAGTGAACTGATGCAGTCAGATCAAGCTTATTTATATAGAAATTAGGAATTTTTCTACTATTTTAGGCACATTTGATGTATTTTTACAATGCTTACAGAGGATTTGAAATGCATTAAATATGAAATATAAGCGACTCGTTTTAGACATCGCAGTGTATATGAACACACTTCACGATTGAACTTTGGCACCGAAACTGATCTCGAGACGCCTTCACCTGTGACTCTTAACTTCAGCTGCTGCTCTGAAACACCCCGCTCCGTGAACACGGCGTGCTTCCACCCGTACTTTGTTAGCAACAATATGACATATCAGCATTTTGGTCACTCACACACACACCTCTGACAGACAGACCTGCGCGCAGCACACACACACACACACCGTCTCTCCGTGATCTCAAGCTGCTGCTGAGGTGAATTCAGGGAGATTTGAGGAGATTCACTCACCTGGAGAAGACACGAGGAGCGCGGAGCAAGAAAGTCCCGGAGACGCGGAGAGAATCACTGAGCGACAGCAGAGCGCTCCGCTGGAGTGTGTGTGTGTGTGTGTGTGTGTGTGTGTGTGTGTGTGTGTGTGTGTGAGAGAGAGAGAGAGAGAGAGAGAGAGAGAGAGAGCAGTCCAGAAATGACAGAGCGCGGCGTTGCACTGCTCTCTTCACTGCGCGCTTGTGTGAGTCTCTGTGCCAGTGTGTGTGTGTGTGTGTGTGTGTTTCGTGTATCCTGCGTCTCCAGAGTTATGTTCAATCCTCAGTTCAGGTGATGTTTGGGTCTGTCTTATTAAATATGTCTTTATTATGCAAATGAGGTTCCCGCCCGCTTATTTCATTAACTCTCACACAGTTAGATTATAACGCATTAATCATCCTAATAATTAAAGAGCGGCGATAACTTTCCCTCGCGTGCGCGCTTTGTCTCCAGAGCTTCAGATTGTAGTTGATGCAAAATAAATGATGGTGGTAAAATGATGTATGCGTTCTTAAATGATGTTTTCTAAGAATTCCTTTAGGGCTCTTAAGGCTTAGGGGAGTTTGCAGTCGTGATTAGCTTCAAGAATTGAAGAGAATTTGGTTTGGTTTCATTTGCAATGAAATACTCTGAGTGGGGGTGAGTGCTTAAGAAGAAATTTAGCTCCAGAAATAAGCTCAAACCTTTGGGACTATCCTGAAAGAACAAAAAACTTAAGTAAAGAAAAGCATGTTTTTGTTATTAGCTATTTTGTGGAATTATTTTACAGCAGTATTTGGGTGAGTCTGTAGTGATTATAGGTTTATATTCAAAACAATAGAAATATATGATCTCATTTAGATGCACTCGTAAAATAAAGCTACATTATTGGCATTCATGGTTCCTTGAAGGAACTGTAACATTTTTGGAAACTTTCCATTGCACAAAAGATTCTTAATACTGGAAAAAACATTCTTTAAACTGAAAAGTCATGCCATAAAAGAACCGCTTTTTTTAGTTTGCTAGAGAAACTTTGAGTGTTCAGTTCTTAACATAACTCTTTTTGTAGTGCTGTAAAAAAACATTTTTAAAACATTGAAATCTTACCACTACACCTTTTTCTTTTTTACAGTGATGCTAGAACACTTAAAAATTAAGGTTCTAGATTGACAGCTATGAAAAGTTAAGAAAAGTTCATAGAAAATTTGTTTTGTGAACCAAAATGGTTCCTCAAAAGTACAATTGCGAAAACCTACTTTTGGAATTTTTACAAGAGTGACTCAAAAAACCTTTCTGCAAATATTTCTTAAAAGAACCTTTTCTGTTCTTAGTGTGATGAACATTCATAAATAACCTAAAGACCCTTACGAAAAGTGTTAAGTGGTTTGATGGATGGAAGGTTCTTCATGGAACCATCAATGCCAATATAGAACCTTTATTTTTAACAGAAGTTCTTTGTCTGTATTGGAAGGGTTCTTTGTAGAACCACTGATGCCAATGAGGAACCTTTAAGAGTGTCGATTGTTAAAATGTTCTTCATCTGCATTCATTATTCCACGAAGAACTTGAAAATTCCATTGTTCAAACAGTTCTTTAAGTGGAAAAGATTTTTTATATTATTGAAATGTTCTTAAAATTAAGAATAAAGAGGTTCTTTAAAGAACTGACCACTGAAAGACTCTTCCGAGAACCAAAAATGGGTCTTTTAATTTTTTTATGTTCTTCAAAATAGTTCTTCTAGGAACTATTTGCTGAAAGGAACCAAAAATGGTACTTTTATGGCATCACTGCAAAAACGCCCTTTTGGAACCTTTATTTTTGAGAGTGTGTTGCTCAAAAAGTTCTTTGGAAAATCAAAAATGGATCTTCACTCTTATAAAGATTCCAAAATAGATTTTCACAATGATGCCCTTTGAAGAACATTTAGGTTCCCAAAAGAACCTTTCTGTTTTGACAAATTTGGGACTGTTCTTTATATTAGTGTTGTGGAAAAAACGGTTCTTTTAAGAACTGATCCCTGGAAGGTTCTTGAAAATGGTTCTTCTATGGCATCACTGCTAAAACACCCTTTGAACCTTTTTGATGAGTGTTTTGCTCAAAAGGTTCTATTAACAAGTTCTCAGTATAAAAAAGGGGGTTCTTTTAAGAACTGTTCACAGAAAGGTTCTTTGAGGAACCAATAATGTTTCTGCTGCATGTAGCTGAGCAAAGCTGTGTGTGTGTGTGTGTGTGTGTTGTAAATGTGATTAGTGGGAGTGGCTGTGGAGCGGACGATGCACTCGTGGCGATTACCCTGTGAGATGTGCACCCTGCATGCTAAAGCTCATGAGCGGGTGGAACGCATGTGGCACATCCCTTTATCTGGATTTAATCACCCCACTAGAGAAACACACACACACACACACACACACACCAAGCCTGAAAAGAGAAAACAGAAGCAGCTGTGATTGTGTCCGAGCCTTAAAATAATGTAAAACAGCTTCCTTTTTCATGCATGCCAAAGAAATCTGAATTTTTCACGAAAACCCCTGCCAATGGTGAAAGAGCAGCGCCAGCGCTTGCACATGTGTGTGTGTGTTTGTGTGTGTCTCACTCCAGGGTGTGTATGACACTGACTTGATTTGCAGGCATTGGTTGCTTTTCTGAGCTCCAAAACATAGTGATTGTGTTGAAGGGTCAGTGTGTGTGTGGGGGGGTGTAAGTGAAGTGGATGGAAATCAGGCACAGAATGTGACAGCTGTCTACTGCTGCTGGTCAGAGGGGGCGTGGCTCTATTAAAGAGGCGTGGCTCACTGCCAAAAAGAAAGTGACTTCAGCTCTGTCATGCCTCTTTAATATTCTCATGTCATTGCTCCGGCCCCTCCCCCACTATACCCTGGAGATGAAAGTATGATATCATTCCATATGGATGGCCAGAGAAAAGACACAGCGGCCACTCGATCCATCACCCCTGAGTGCTTTCTCTCTCTCTCTTTTAGACATCATATACACGTTCTTAACTTGAAATCTGCCCAGAATGTAAGAAGCCCTATTATGCTGCCTCTTAGGATATACTTGTTTTGCATATTCAACACAAAAACAGAAATCTTCACTCTGATTGGCTGGTTTTATGCAACTTCCAGGTATCAGGGTCTATAATGGAAACATTTTTTCAGTGCACTTGCAATTACCTTTTTAAAATGTTATAGTATAATAAAAGCATTTCCGTGCCAAAAGAATGCAATTTTGGCAATAAAGGTGAAATATTTTGAATATAAATAAAAGCATAGCATAGCAAAGTTCTATCAATACGAGAAAAAAGATGTTATTTATTTTGAGATACAACCTTCAATATTGAAAGTAGAAATTGTGGATTTGTGAGTTTATAATGTGAAAACACCTGTAATATCTCTCTTAATAAAGACTTCATGAGTGTCTTCTGTGTTTGCAGAAGCATATAGCACTGATTCTGTTATTATTAATGAAAAATGCTGACCATCAGCTCTGATTTTATGGGTTACATCTACATTTTGGTGTGATACAGTAGACAAAACAAATTACACTGATTATATATTAATACACATATACATGTGTCAGATATATGTTGATAATAATGCAGTAGGAATGAGCTTTGAATATTTAATATTTCGCGTGAATAAAATATACAGTGACGTCCAAGCGGCTGAGAAAATGTGGGATTCAAATCTAATCTAAACTGGGAAATAGAAAGAACAGAACTAAAATAAAATAAATACTCAAGACATATTTCTGCTTAATTTCTGTGTGACGAATCAAATGATCATTACTCTTCCACTGCAGAAGAAACTTCATTTTCTAATTGATAACGATTCAGCTTTTCTCTTAAATTGTTCTGTTGATAATATCATTTATGATATAAATGTGTGTAAGAAATATGCAAAACGCAAGCATTTCCTTGGCGGTCTCAGACTGTATGTACTGTACGTGCTGTCCACAAACACACAGATGTCTCTGGAGTCTCTCTCTTGCTTTACTGTATGAAAATAATTAATTACAAAACAAACAGATTTAAAGAGAAAAGCCACCTGTGAGAAGAGAACTTATCAGTCCCAACATAAAAGACAGAGCAAATGTGTTTTCATTCATTGTCCCCTAATAAATATTCTCCTCACTTCACATCAGTGACTCAGAAACAGTTATAGTTCTCATGTTTATTTTTGTTCGTAATCCCCTGCCAAACTTTTTGGTATAAATCCAGAAACATACTTTACATACGGACAAAAAACAGGAACTCTTGACTTACATGTTACAAGTGTTTGGGGTAATTTACTCTGCTGCGTTAAAAAAACTCCCTTAAAATGACCTTACAATATTAATGTCTGTCAGAAGAATACAGAATATATTTTTGTCTCATTATTAAATTATTTTAATTGGATTTAGACACATTTTAGTTTGTGTATGTTAGAAGCATTAAACTTAATTTTTGTACAACGTTTTTTTATTTATTTCCTTGTCAGGTACAAAAAATTGTTTTGTAGTCTACTGTCTAATAAAAAAGGAAATCATAAAAAAGATTTTTGATATGATACACTCCAAAGTCTTAATCTGAATGTTCAATTTATCAGTTTATATTGCAGCTAATAAATATTTGAGAAATAATTATGGAATATGCTTGTGTGTGTGTCATAAATCAAGAATCCTTCCCTGTGTGTGTGCGAATATTTATTGATTGTGGAATCTGAACTGCTGGAATGGGACGGAAGGCGTTTTCAATTTAATTAAACAATACATTTCTTTGAGAGGCTTATGCAAATCCAAACGAATAACTAATATTAGCATGAGCGTTTATCCATTTGTTCAGGTTTACGCAGGAGTGTGACAGACCCACATCGCCGTAATGACCTCATGGTCAAGCGCTGCATCTGGAGCTGTGAAAGAAACGATGGTAATGAGATCACACACAGAGACCAGAGAAAGAAATAAGAGCGAGAGATTTTATATTAACTACTCCGTTTAGAGTCATTCACACCCGGGGCACTGCTCTCAGATGTTTAAAGGGACAGTAAGACCCCAAAAATCATCATTGGATCATCATAATTTACTCCTCTTCACGTCACTTCAACCCCGTATGACCTTGTTTGTCTTCCTCTGAACACAAAAGACAGCTGCTATCTTCAACTCACTAGAGGTTATTAATGTTTTATTATACTGCAAAGCTCCAAAAATACATAAAAAATAAAAACATAAAAACATAAAAGTAGTTCTTTTACCACCTAACCCTAACCCAAAATATATTACTAAAAGGATAATTTTTTATATTCTAAAAACATTAAAATGTCTGGTTTTCTTGTTGTGATTGTAACATTATTTAAAGAAAAAAAAACAAAAAAAAACAAAACAATTCTAAGGTTAAAAGTTAAATCCATAAACATTACTTTAGAAATGTTTTGTCATCACTTTTTTAAAACAAACTATTCATCTATGTTTTCTGCTGAAAATATTAATCTTAATCATGAACATTCATGTTCAAATAGAGTCGATATGATATTGAAAGTGAGTGAGATAAACTATCCCATTAAAACAGGTTCAAACATACACAAAGAAAAAAACAAAAGAGAAAGATGCAAAACGCCACAAGTTTCATAAAGCGAGAGGAGACGGAGGGGGCTGTAATGGCTGCAGCACGGAAATGAAAAACTGCAGTCAACTTCACGCTATTGGCTTTCAATTGATTAAGAAGGTCGTTTGAAGGTCTCTCTCTCTCTTTATAAAAGTCTCTTGGAGTGGAATTAGAGCACCAGGCAATTAAAGGCAACCTACTGAACACACACACACTCTTACTGTTCCAGCTCATAATTTTTATTCAGCACAATTAAAGTGTTACGACAGGTGCTCTGGTCAGACACTCTGAACACCAGAAGAGGAGGAGCAAAACGATTGACGTGAAAAATGTAAGCGAAAGACAGAACATAAACCACTTTTCTGACTATTTTTATTACAGTGTGATTGAGAATAGTGTGCTGGTTCTTTATTAGGTGATCAGGCGTATTTATGTTTTCACCTGCTGGACCAGAAAACAGCGGGAAAATCCACAGATGCACCATGAAAGACGAGCCATATAGAAACCAACTTTCATGTTAGACAATAAGAAACCACTTAGCAACAGCCTAGCAATCACCCACAACATTCTAGTAGCCACTTAGAAACAGCCTAACAACCATGCAAAACATTACAAAAGCTGTATAACAACAGCCTAGCAACCATTCACAACATTCTAGCAACAGCCTAGAAACCATCTACAACATTTTGGCAGCCATTAGCAACCATGCAAAAAATTATGGAAGCCATATAACAACAGCATAGCAACCACCCACAACACACTCGAGGTCACATAGCAACAGCCTAGCAACCGCTCACAACGTTCTATCAGCTACATAGCAACCACCCATGACATTCTCAAGGCCGCATAGCAACAGCCAAACAACCACCCACGACACTCTCGAGGTCGCATAGCAACAGCCTAGCAACCACCTACAATATTCTGGCAGCCACTTAACAAAAGCCTAGCAACCATGCAAAGCATTATGGAAGCCATATAACAACAGCCTAGCAACCACCCACAACACACTGGAGGTCACATAGCAACAGCCTAGCAACCACCCACAACACACTGGAGGTCACATAGCAACAGCCTAGCAACCACCCATGACATTATCAAGGCCACAGAGCAACAGCCTAGCAACCACCTACAATATTCTGGCAGTCACTTAGCAACAGCCTAGCAACCATGCAAAACATTATGGAAGCCATATAACAACAGCCTAGCAACCATCCACAACACACTTGAGGTCGCATAGCAACGGCCTAGCAACCATGCAAAAAATTATGGACGCCATATAACAACAGCCAAGCAACCATCCACAACACACTTGAGGTCGCATAGCAACGGCCTAGCAACCACCTACAATATTCTGGCAGCCACTTAACAAAATCCTAGCAACCATGCAATACATTATGGAAGCCATATAACAACAGCCTAGCAACCACCCACAACACACTTCAGGTCACATAGCAACAGCCTGGCAACCACCCACAACAGACTGGAGGTCACATAGCAACAACCTAGCAACCACCCATGACACTCTTGAGGTCGCATAGCAACAGCCTAGCAACCACCTACAACATTCTGGCAGCCACTTAACAACAGCCGAGCAACAATGCAAAACATTATGGAAGCCATATAACAACAGCCTAGCAACCACCCACAACTGCAGTACTCCAGAACAAACAACAATCAAAGTTTAAATATTATATCCAGTATTCTGTTTGCTATTACTATGATTGCAGATATCACTGAATTGCTTGTTTACTTGTAGAGTATATGTTTTTCCAGCATAAATCTATTCGCTCATAGCTGAACGTGAGCATGAATGCGGCGCTCAGAAGAACAGCTGCTGGATGAGAGACGGACAGACCAAAGGACAGTGAGAGAGATTAGCATGTTAGCGTCCCGTCACGATCTGCTGTGCTAACCAGATGATAAAGTCAGCTAATTGGATCTGTTGGCACTTCGTGTTCAATTAATCAATTACAGCATGAGGTTTGTGAGATACGTGTGACTGTAGCTGTGTTTGTGTGTATGAGAGGTTATTAGAGGACAGTGAGCGTCCGCCCTGCATTAGACACTTGACAAGATTTTATTGTCAGTCCAGCAAAAGTCCATGAAATTAAAGTGTAATCAGGGTTTAATTCTAGCTGTAAAACTCTTACTTATGAGTGTGTGAGTCATGACCATGTGTTTCTGTTTGAATCTCAACACCCAGAAGCATTTCAAACTCATGGAGATCATTACTGAAGCAAAGACGATGGACAGGGTCAGAAAGGAATTGTACAAAATTGATATGTGATATGCTGATAAAAGTTCAGACTTTTTTCACAAGCCTAAAAAATTTATAATTAAAAATTTGTGCATGCTTTTCCACATACTATTTCATAAAAAAAAACATATTTCAACATAAAACATACTCTTAAAAACAAGTATGCATTTTACAGTATGAATCATGCACAAACAAAGCCACATGCATTCCCTCTTTCAGCTCTTTCTTTCTGAAAACATAAATTCACATTTTTCTATCACATCAATGAGATGAAGCTTCCAGCCAAAGCAGATTTCATTACTGAAGCACGTGTGTGTGTGTGTGTGTGTGCGTGTGTGTGTGTGTGTTGAGCAGTCAATCAATCACATAAGAGCAGCAGCGGTCTGTGGCTGTTTGTCTGAGCACGCATGCACTCAGCTTTCTTGCTCCTTTGTCTTACGGAAGGAAAATTGTTTCTCGTAATGGAGTTTGAGAAACGCAACAAAACAACAGACATAAGAAGTGAGACCTGAACACGACTGTTTTTATTACCCATGATGCAACTCCGACAGCACACAGCAGGTTTGGAAAGGTTATTATCAAGCTTGTTCAAAACAGCTGATGTGTTTTTGAGAGACGCTCCAAACTCGCCATTTGGACACAGTTTCAAAGCTCTGAATTTGTTTGCCAAATGGATTTGAGACTCTTTTGTGACTTTTGTGTTGGTGTTGTTTATGAGTTGACATTGACTTTAATTAGTAATTTTTTGAGGGTGTTATAGTCTTTAAATCAAACAGTCTAACACATTTTAAGGACGTTCTGCTAACGTTCCCATTAAGTTATAAGAACGTTATTCTGAATGTTATCAGAATGTTTAAATATTAAAGCGGTCATATGATTTTTCTCTTTCTCTTGTGTATTACGAGCTGTTAGTGCAGAGAGAAGACGCCTAAAGATGCAAAGATTAAAGTCTCAAAACCAAATTTTAAGATATTGCTTATAAAAGTTATGACTTGTGAAAAAAATGGACCCTTATGGCCTGCTATTAGGTCACATTTATTCAGAAAATCTTGTTGTGAGAATGTTTTCATTAGCCACAACCAAGATGTGCTACGCTTTCATAATACAGGAATAACCTGATAATATAACAGCATGAGATCATGAATCAATAGAAATCAGAAGAACTCTCAATAACAGTCGGATTGAAGATGCTCACAGGTTTAGTTTGTGTCTTTATCATTGCGTCATGATACGATTGCTGTTTTATTCATGCATAATTTGTAAGACATGAAAACACCAAACAAACTTTGAAACCAACTCAAGACTCTGAGTCTAGACTTGACATGAAGCTGAAAACAAACACAAACTCACACTCATGCATCATGTTCTTAAAGCTGGAGGTTGTATGAGGGTCAGTAGCTGCAGAGATTCTGTTCTGATCAGTGCAGACCTACACCAGAGCTGATGACAGCAATTGACCACACTCAAACACACACAGTCAAGCATGAAGAGTGTGTGTGTTGACAGGTTAGAAAGGGGTTTTGCTGCAGATAATGTAAAATGAATCCTGAGGTTCCCTCGTTAATACATGACAATTTGAATCAGTGTTAATTAAACGAGCACAATGCAATAAGAATCCTCTCATTACTGGCACTGACACTCACAATCACACACACACACACACACACACACACAGAGCACATATTTACAATTTACAAGACACTAAACACTCAAACATACACAGAACACACACACACACACAGAAAGCACACACTGAACACACAACCACAACCAAAAAAAAAAAGAAAATGAGAAAAATTTTAACTAATTTAAAATATTAAACTGCTAGGAAAAATAAGATGATAAGATGTCACAATTACTCTTTTCTACAGAATTGTTCATTTGTCACAAACCTCAAGTTCATGTTTCATAAATGAATCTGAAGGCTGATGTTGAATCTTCTGGACGATGGAGATCTGATGAACCTGTTGCTCTGAGGATGACGTCAGGCTGAAGAAGTGCGAGTTTGATCTGTCTCTGGAGAGCTGTGATTGTTTGGCTCTCACGCTAAATGTAATTATTCTAGTGTGAAGCTCTCTGAAAACTCACACGCTGCTTTCTCCATCAGCTTCACTGACTCTGCTCCACGTCACACTCGCTGCATTTCTTCTCTGTGTGTTAATAAAGCTAAAAGTGTTAATTCACCACCTCCGAGTTCCCATTAATTAACCTTTAATTAAACGTCTCTCTGCTGTCGAAACATGAAACTACAAGACTTGTGATTCAGGTCCGTGACACGGAGTTTAAATGTAATTCTGAAGCATTAAACTGAAACGGCCATTGTACTCGCGTAAAGTGATGCATTTTCTATATTCAACAGGACATCTGACCAGACAAAAACCGCAAAAGAAAATGCTCTTATTAATACTTTCGAGGGTCTGAAAGTTAAAATAGGTCATTTTAAAATAGAAACAATCAAAATAAAACAATTACAAAAAATATATATATATAAGTAAAAAGCTAAATTAAAATATAAATATTTTTTAATTAAAAAAAACAATAAAAAATAAAACAATTACAAAAAATTGTACAATTGTAACTTAAAACAAATACAAAATACAAGTAGTTAACATATAAAAAAGGAAATGAAAAATTATAATTAAAAAAAAAATAAATAAAAAAAAATGTAAATTAAAATAAACAATTTTAAATAGAAACAACCAAAAGAACAAAATGACAAAAAAAAATTATCCTAAATATGTACAAATTTAAATAAACATTTTTTTTAAATGAAACACCTAAAATTTTATTGAACCATGAAAATATAAAACAAAAACATGATTGTAAACAAGAAACTATCAAAGTTACAGACTAAGAAGAAACGAATTCTAAGTATGTAAAACTACAATTAAAAGCATTTTAAAAAGGTTTTCCCTTAACAAACATTTTCAATTAAATATCTGATCTGGGCCAAATCTAATTCTGAATCATTAAAGTGAATCAGTTTTTTTTACTCTCATACTGTGACAGATTTTCTATATTTAACAGGACATTTGACCAGAAAAGAGCCTTTATCACAGAATCTGGCGTTAAGCGGCGAAGCAGCAGATTTTAAGCTCAGAAGCTGTTTTATAGTGATTCTCTGGGTCCAGCCGAGTGTGAAGAGAGAGTTTGTTTCTGTGAACTAAGGGCTGCTTTGACTGACAGGTTCATCACGAAGGTCTGCAGGGGACTGTGCTCTAATGAGAAATATCTATTCTAATGAATCTTAATTAAAAGCACATCATAAACCTGTGAACTAGTGCGTGTGATTGAGTCACACACACACGGCTCAGGGAAGACTTTCTGTGTGTGTTTGATTTAACTGCTAGACAATATAGGACAACACATACATGCTCATACATGTGACTGAATCACACACACGGCTCAGGGAAGACTTTCTCTATTTTTTATCTTCCTTTCTGTAAATGGAGCATTCTAAAGTGGGCAGCGGTTTATCTGCATACATGGCTAGTTTGCAGTAGGCAACAATTTTTATTTGTTTAGTTTAAAATGCACAAGATTTTTTTTTGTGCTGTCAATAATGATTTCCCAAACTGAGGAAAAGCTAATAATTAATTCATTAAAATGTTCTTAAAAGCTTAAATAAAATAATGAAAGAATATAAACAATCAAAAAACACTTACTAAAAATTAAAACAATTGTAAAATTGCTATATTTAAGTAGTAAAATAAAAAATACAAATAAAACACTCAAATTAATAAAAATATAAAAATAAAAATAATTAAAAAAAACAATACAAATAAAACACTCAAATTAATTCCCTAATAAAAATGTAAAAATAAAACTAATAATAAACAATACACGCAAATAAATTCAATATTACAACTGTCATAATAAAAATTATTTAAAAACAAAAACCATCCAAATGAAATTTGCTAAAAATACATGCAATAACAAAAAAAAGTACAATTAATTAAATTATTTTAGAATGTAAACAATTAAAATCAAACTCTTACCAAAAATTTTATAATAAAGATGTAAAAATAAAATAACATTACATATATATAAAAAATAAATGTTATGTTAAAGTGTTTTAAAAAATCTAAATCACATGTTAATATACTCATGTTAATAGTTGATAAAATTATTTGAATATATTATTTTATTAAAAATTATTTGGAAATATCTGCCGAAAAAAGGACACTACTTCCCGCATAGTAGGCCATGTCCACACTAATACGTTTTCGGTTTAAAATGTTTCTTTCTCTCTCCGTTTTGGCCTTCTGTTCACACTGAGACGGCGTTTTTGCTCAAGGAAAACTAAGCTTTTTGAAAACGCTCTCCAAAGTGGATAGATTTAAAAACGCTGTTTTCACGCCGCAGTGTGGACTCTCGAAAATGATGACACATTTTAGTCATATGATGCAGTCATGTGACTAATTTAACAAAGATGCGGACAGCAGTGTACAGCAGTTGTTTTGTTTGCTCTCAATTTTGACAGCCCTAATAGTCAAGATGTAACTGTGCGTTCGACTTGCACAAATAAATCACGTTATTCCCGCATAGTTGGACGCTTGGACATTTTGAGTTTACTCGTTTCATTCGCGCGTAAAAATTGACTTAACAACAGATGCAAAATCGCATCATGAGAGGGGCTTCTGCCAGGCTGATCCAGTCTCGTGCAAAACCGCAAAATGTTCAAAATATTGCTGTTATTGTGCAATGAAACACAGTTTCAAGAGTATTTCAGGCAAGAATGTAATTGTTTAAAACACAAATCCGCGGTTTATTAAAAAACAGAGCGCCTATTTCAAAGTTTCAGAGCCGCGAACACCGGGTGCTCAGTGCTCATGTATCCGCCGAGGGCAGCCTCACCGCAGCTAGTCCTTCTGACACTTTCCGCTGCCACCTGATGTTTTTGTAGTGGTTAAACAGGAGGTAACATTAATTTTGGGTATATCTCATAGGCAAACTTCGGTTTAATTAAAACAATTAATTTTTTATTTCCTTTTTATTCCTGTTTCTACAAAAGTACGAAGGTGTTTCATACAATGACGATGATTTTGTCCTCCATTGTGTAGAAATTCTGCCTCCGTTTGTTATGTAGTAATCACGTCACTACTAGAGCAAGCTCCTGATTGGTTAACCCCAAAGTTCCGATTTTTCAATTTGAACGATTCGTGTCATTGGCGCCACTTAATTCACGTGACTCGCATCGTAGGATGTCTAATCGCATCTTGGCAGTGACTTAACATGTAAATCACCGGTTCTTAATTATAAGACAACCTTACAGTTTTGTAAATATTCTAATTATAGTGTGTTAAGTCTTACTTTAGTTTAAACGTTTTGGAGAATAAAACCATCCAGCTAAGATAAATGTCATGTTGTTGATTGATAAAATCTAGATTACGGATATTTTATTTTTATTTTTCAGTTTCTCCCTGAGGGATTGCCAACTTATTGTGGTCACAAAATACTGTTATAAGCACAGGAAAGAAAACAGTGCTCGAACATGATGCCCCCTTGACATTTCTGACTGCCCCCTGTGCTGGTCTAGAACCGGCCCTGGTCCTCGGTCTGCTTCACATCCACCTCGATCAGAGGAGCGCAGAGAGAGAGAAACAATCAGTGATTTCCACAATTGGTCAACTAGTTTTCCGTGTTGTGACTGATTCCTGCATCCGTCTGAGAAACATTCGCTTGTGCCCCGCGAGCAGATGGAGTAAAAAACTCACCAGAAATAAATTACAAAGCACACCATCATGTAATCAGAGAGAGAGAGAGACTACAGCAGTTACTGTAGCAGATATTCCTCTAAACTTCGCTCGCTTTCCTCTGAAATCACTCCGTCATAATGAGAGGCCATTAACACTGAACACAGCCATCAGATATAAAAGCCACTACAATAACCCGCACATGTGTGTGTGTGTGTGTGTGTGTGTACAGCACTCAATATCACACACACACCCGGGGCTCTGCTAACCATTAGAAGCGGGAGAGAGAGGCAGGGCACTTTTTGGGAAATAATCATTGTATTTTCATTTTCCATTATGCTTAGCCGCAGCGCAAAGACCATAAATACTTGCCGGCCTCATAAAAGCAGGATCTGAAGCCTCTGCAGAACAGATGTGTCGATAATCAAAGCAATAGAGCACAAGTTTGCCTTTCAGCCAATCAGAGACTGTTAAAAGTCATTAATATTCATGAGCTGATAACAGATACTCGATGAATTCAACAAACTAACTTATAATATCAATGTAAATCTACAGAAATAGAAAAGATAAAAATATAAACCTTAAAAAAACACACTGAATGACATAAAAATAATATAATTGACCTAAAGTTTTGGGAACATTATTAAAGACCTATACATAACTGTGAACGTTACTGAAAAAAACCTGAATTGAAGATTTGTTAAAGTAGAATTTGGAATAAAAGTTATGTTTGTATATATATATATATATGTATAATTAAAATACATTTTAGTAAGTGTTTTATTTTAAATATATATATATATATATATATTATTTTAAATGAGGATTTATTTAATTATTTAAAGTTTAATATTGCAATTTGACATTACATTTGTATTACTTGTTTTATTTTGATTGTTTTTAGCATACATCTTTTATTACTTTAATATGACATTTTAATTTTTAAGTAAGTCTTTTATTTAGATTTATTTATTTATGTGTGAATTTTTTTTATGTTTTACATTTGTTTTAAATTTTCAAACACATTCTTTTTTATTGATTTTTATTCAATATTCAATTAAGTTATAATAGGACAAAATTGATCTGAGATACACCTGGAATATGATACAATCAGAAAATCTGAATTTGAGGGAGGAAACAAAACTCAATATTGTGAAAATCATCTTTAAAGTTGTTTAGCAATACATATTACTAAAGTTTTGATATATTTACGATAGAAAATTTACTAAATATTTTAATGGATCATGATCTTTACTTTGGCATAATAGAAACATCTATAATTTTGCCTCATACGGTGTATTGTTGTGTATTTCTACACCTGTGCTGCGCTCCAGAGACAGATATAAGCTGTTACTGTAATATAAATGCAATTGTTCAGCATCTGAATCTTTCAGGAGTGAGTTGTGTTTGTGTGAATAAGTGAACAGGAGTGACATCTGTATTCATCTGCAGCGAGAACGAGGATCAGATTCATGAATCTCTCTCTCTCTCATTCAGAGTTTGATTAAATTCTACACATCATAGAGCCGCCATGAAAGTCAAGAGTAAATCAAAGGATCTGGCTGCTCTTACAGTAAATAAATATTAAATCAATTTTAAAGTGCCGCTCCGAGAGCAGCTTGTGATTGAGTTTATTTCTCTCTCTCGAGACGATCAGCAGATGCCGAGACGCCGAGTCAATGTTTCATCGTTATGATCTTTCATAACTTATGTTTATAGATGGGAGGAGAACACGGGCTGCGTTTGTTTCACTACCTGTTTATGTGCGTGTGTGAGACTGATTTAGATTAAAAACCTATATTCTGAAACACACTTCTATTTACATTATGAGGAAGTGCGAACTCCTGAAATAAGTCATCTTGATTTTTTTCCAGTAAAATATCTCGAAATCCTTGACAAAAAAAGTAAAAAAGTATTTTGTTTTTTTAGATTGTAGCATTGAAGTTAACAGGTATGGCTTACAACAGAATAAATTAAACATCATAAAAAACATAGAAAATTAAATAAAATAAAGCACACACACAAATATATATATACATATTTTAAATAAACTGAACATAAAAATATTTTATTCATTTATTTAAATAAGTATCATGTCAAATATATAAACCATACACAGCATATTTAAGAAAGCATTTTAAAAATATATTTCAAATTAAATTTATATTTTATATATATATATAAAATAAATATTAAATTAATAAAAAGTCTAAA
>JAUCMT010000038.1:140727-156418 GCA_032357475.1 Enteromius thamalakanensis
TTGAGCTGTCTCAGATGAAAATATCTTGCTCTGGCATATCTTAAAACATGTCAGTGGCATTGTTCTGTGTTAAGATGGACACCTGTAACCCTTTCTCATAAGACATTTGTGAAAAAGTTGCTTTAATATCTTAATTACCCTAATGCCTAGTCATGGCTTAAGCTAAGCCCTGTTTGTGAAACCGGGCCCTGATGTTTTAATGATTTAATGTTGGTTCATTATTGGACTCTTGAAAGCACAAAATGCAAAAACCATTAGAACCATTTTTTTGTTGTTGTTCTGAAACAAACTTGATCATAATTAAGTTGCATTTACACTCAAAAAAATGATTCACTGGACATTAACAAGTCTCTAAGTTTTATCATCGTAATAAAAACACCTCAAATAACATTTTACCTCAAGATTTACTATCCTTATTCTGCCCTGTGCAAAGCATGATGGGAAGGGAAATCCACTTCCTAGTTACACAAGTAAAATAATTTCTGTTCTTTCAAAATGAAAACATTGAGTTAAAACAAAACAAAACAGTTTCAAGTCAGTTTAACACAATGCATATGTTTAAATGGGGAACCATAATTGTGTTACATGAAAATATGTTTTTAAAATAAACTGAACAGTGTCGGGGAGCGTAGAGCCAAAAGCTCCAAAACTCACTAATGCATCTGGTGTTTTAATGAACATAGACACCAAAAGTTCTGAAGAACTTTAATCATCATCTTTTGGACAGAACCAACATCTGATCTCCTAAAAAGAATATAGCTGTAATGGTTCTTCAATGGTTCTTTTGAAGACTCTTTCACTGAAGTTCTTTAAGTTCTCCGATTCTTTAGACAGCCATCTAAAGTTTTAGACAAAGGCACCAAGAATCTTCCAAGAACCGGATAAACAGTACCACCGAGACTTTGATGCAATGGCATCGGTGGAAGACATTTATGATGATTTACCTCCATATCTGACAGTTTACGTGCGTGTCTTTGAAAGTGTTTAGCTTAACAATAAATTGTTTAATAGTCTGGCTTTATAAAAGGAGGCCGTAAACTGCAACTGATGATCACTGACCTCATTCCAGATGCAATAAACAGCAAATTTACTCGAATCTCTCATTCTCTCTTCAAAACAAAGCCGAGGAGATGTTTTGGTTACCAGCGCTGAATGTGATTTCGTTAGGAGGGAAGAAGTCATTCTCTGCTCGTTGTAGTTGGTGTTCTTGAAGGTTTGGCTCAGAAAGGGCTGTTTGAAGCTGATTTGTACACATTCCCGTCCTCGGGGTCTCAGTAAACGTCTTGAGGTCTCCTCACGCTGCTCTTGTTTATTGTCTCAATCAGGTTGCTCCTTCGGTGGCCGCTTTTATTCACTGGAAGACACGTGGCATCCAGATCTCGGAGAGCCATTTGGCGTGATGCACTGCGTTATGTGTCACTGCGAACCGGTAAGACCTCAAACATACTGTATTTCCTAACATGTGTTTACATGCTGTAGACCAAAAATGATTTGGATTTTATATGCAAAATATATGCTGAAACACTTTCTGTTAATATTTCATAATTTAAAAATAAAATCTACATATATAAGCCTATTTGTATTTCGGTATTTCTTTTGAAATATGATATTGTTTTGTCACATGGGATGTAACATTAATTAAAAATGTTATATTATTGTCTGTAATTATTATTTTTAAACTGTTTATCATTTTATACAAATGTTATATTTTATTTAAATGTTTAAATGTTAAATGTTAAAATGTAGGATGCAGTGTTAAAACAGTTATATTAACTTTATATAAATGTCATATTTTTATATATTTTTGTATATTTTGACAAATAAAAATATGGGATGCACCATTAAAATTAATCTTAATTATTTTAACATATATTTTTAAAATGTGATTTTTAAACTATATAAATACTTTATATATTTTTTGTATATTTTGGGGAAAAAAAGAACTGTGCTATATAGGATACAAAATGTTACTAAAATATTTGTGTTAAATATTATTATTATTTTTTTAAAGATTTTGAAACTTTATACAAATGTAGCATTTTTATATATTGTCTATATTTTATATATTTATATATTTATATATTGTCAATTTCGACAATATAAGATGCAACAGTTGCACTTGTAAAACTAGATTGAATCTCAGACTGCACTGAATAATATATGAATATTATCTTCTGTTGAATCAAATTTGCTTCATAATTTTCCTGTTTATTTCTGTAAAGCCGGTTTGTAGCTGATTTAATAATGTGCCCATCTGAAAGCATGTTTCTCTCTCGAGCAGCAGAGGAGCCGGCGAGGAAAGGTGTTTGGGAAGGTCAGCTGCAGGAATATGAAACAGGACTGTCCTGACCCAACCTGTGACGATCCCGTCTTGCTTCCAGGACACTGCTGCAAAACATGCCCAAAAGGTAACACACACACAGACTGAGTGCGTGAGTCTGTGTTTCTGCAAATAGTGAGCAAATGGAAACAGGGTCCAGTGCTTTTTGAATGTCGTCACACTGTTATACGGGAAAAAGTGTGAGGGAATGACGGAAAGTTCTGGCCAGCGCTGTTCCTCGCAGACAAACGGAGTGATAAATGGCGGCGAGTGTGGATAGATGGTCTGCTTCGATGTAATTGCGCTCATGTTTATGGATGCCGGTCCGTGCAGAACATTGGCTCTACTGTGCGTTCTGCGATTTTTCTGACATCATGCATCTCGGTTTCCATGGTTACAGGAGACTCAGGGAGAAAGGAGGTGGAGTCTCTGTTTGAGTTCTTCCAGGAGAAAGATGACGACCTGCACAAGTCCTACAACGACAGATCCTACATCAGCTCTGAGGAGAACAACAACCGAGACAGCGTCACCGGTGAGACCACACTTATAACTAGAAGCGTCAAATTACACATAACTGAAAAAACTATGATGCAAAATTTATATATATATTTTTACAAATACTGGTGAAAACTTTTATATAAATGTATAATTGTATGAAATTTATATGAACGTATAATCTGAGAATTATCGCTATTGGTATAAATTCCTTTGAATTATGTGCATTGTGAGGGTCAGAAAGCATTTGCAAAGTTTCAACTGTTTGCTAAAAAAATATGCATCGTTTACACATTTCTATGCATTTCTTTCGAATATGTTAAGTGATGGTCAGCGTGATTAACCTGATTGATGTGCACAGATTTTGTGGCTCTTCTCACCGGCGTGACGGACTCATGGCTGCCCAGCTCCAGCGGTGTCGCTCGGGCCAGATTCACTCTCACCCGGACGAGCCTGACCTTCTCCATCACCTTCCAGAGGTAACACTCTCACCTGAGCAGATGTGATGCCCATCCAATCACAATCCTCCATCACTCAATTCACACTTGTGCTTGTCTCTTAGGATGAACGGGCCGAGCCTCATCACCTTCCTGGACTCGGACGGAAACACAGCGTTTGAGTTCAGAGTCCCACGGGCCGATACAGACATGGTGAGTTATTATCGTCAATTAAAACCTGGAAAAAACATTTGGTACGAAATGTTCAGTGGGAAAAAAATAAATACATAAAAATATAAATATAACGAAATTAAATATAAATTGAAAATAATTAAGAAAAAAGGCATTTAAAGTTAACAAAAATAAATTGAATAAAATTATAATAAAATAAACAATAGTAATTAAAGTTAATAAAAACAAACATGCGTAATATTAAAATGTATTCAATCTTCAGATCTGTGGCGTCTGGAAGAACCTGCCGAAGTCTCACCTGCGTCAGCTGGAGGCGGAGCAGCTGCGTGTTTCCATGACAACCGCTGACAACAAGAAGGAGGAGATACAGGGCAAGATCATCAAACACCGAGCGCTGTTTGCAGGTGCGTAATGAACCTTACACTCGATTCCTGTCGTAGTGTGACGTGTTTGGACGTTTAGGCTCATTTCCTGCACTTTGCCTGACAGAAACGTTCAGTGCCATCTTGACGTCTGACGAGGTGCATTCTGGGATGGGAGGAATCGCCATGTTGACGCTCAGCGACACAGAAAACAATCTGCATTTCATCCTGATTCTGCAGGGACTCGTTCCTCAGGGGAGCTGTAAGGACAAAATAGAATAATTATTTATTTCTCTCTCTCTCTGTCTATATATGTTCAAACGGAACATTAAATAATTCCTTTAAAAATAAAAACATATAATTTAATAACAATATGAATTTTGTTTCAGTCTCTGCTAAGGTGGCAGTCCGCGTGAAACTGATGTATCGACAGCATCTGCTGAGAGAAATACGAGCAAACATCACTGCAGACGTGAGTTAAAACACACGTACATGCCTTTACTGATCGAAATGAAGATGAATGAAACACAGTAAGTTAAGGAGCATGGTTCTGTGTGTCTGTAGGACTCTGACTTCGCTGAAGTCCTGGCTGATCTGAACAGTCGTGAACTCTTCTGGCTGTCGCGTGGCCAGCTGCAGATCTCGGTGGAAACAGAAGGTCAAAACTCTCGTCAGATCTCCGGATACATTTCTGGCAAGAGATCATGTGACAGTAAGTGCAGCCAATCATCAACTATCACCTCATAAATCACCCCGTTAATACATAAATCAGCGTCAAGAGACATCAAAGGCTTTGAACAGTTTTCTTTCCTGCCCTGACAAATGTATTAATATTTAGTTATTAGTTTTTTTTAATTTAAATTAGATGTATATTTTAATAAATGTTAAATAATATTAAAATGTATTAATAATTGTTTGTCGCTGATTTAAATTCTATACATTTATTAAATGGTTGATTTTAAAATGTATTAATATTTATTTATTTATTTGTATAATAGTGTGTGTGTATATATATATATATATATATATATATAGACAAAAAATACTAAATAAATATAAAAAATTATAGGTTTAAATGAAACCATTAATACATAATTAAGTTTAAAGAGCCATGAATTATTAATCATATTAATTCATTATTTGTATCTGATTTAAATTATGTGTATTTTTATAAATGTATAATATTATAACTTTTAAAACTGTATTAATATTGATATAAATTTTTTTTAACTACCTTATAAATTATCCCATCAATACATAAATCAACTTAATTTGTACTGTTATATATTACAAAAGCTAAATAAGACAAAGCAACACTTTAACAGGACGTTTGTTTGTAAATATTAAAGGTTTAATTTGAAACGCCACAGCTAGGCTTCTACAGGCTAGTTCAGTAATCTTTTAGGAACTCGGCAGGCTTGTGCTGTGATCTCACATTAGATCAGTAACTTCATCTGTCTGTCTGCTGTGGCTGTTTTTATCCCACCATTTACGCCGTGTTATATTTCATCTTTGTGTCATGCACAAATCATCTCGGGTATTTTTCATGCCAGAATGAGATTTCCCGTTCATAATTACGGTCGCGAACATGAAGAGGTCAGGAATGCGCTGCGATGCAGCCAGAGGTCAGAGGTCAAATGCTGCAGGATCGTTTTCTTGGTCATTCCGTATGTTAGTCGAGCGAAATGAGTGTGTGCATGTGTGTGTGTGAGAGAGGCCTCTCTTGTGCTCACACAGCGCTGGCTCTGCTTCTGCTGTCTGATTCCAGCTGCACCGCTAACAGCTTGACGTTATGTGTGAAGAATTCAAACCTAAACGCTCTCGCTCTCTGTTTACTCCTCGGCCATCCTTTCTTTCCTTCCACACTGAAACGGTCTCTATTTACCTGCTTGTCCGCTGATTTGCCTCGTCTCTGGGGATGATGTCACTCCAGCCATGACCTTTGACCTTGTTCGAGTCTCTAATCACACGCAAAATTCTCAGTTCGGTTTAGTTTTCCCTGGTTTTCTCGCCCTATCTGTCACATGCACAAATACAAGTAATTTAAATTAGGTTCATGTTACAAATACCCTTATCTGATCTGAAAAAGGTCATATTATCATTATTTATCATTTTAATATTTTTTTAATAGGTTTAAATGCCATCCATGACCAGGTTTTATATAAAAAAGTAGCTTTCACCATCTTTTTAACTACAAAAACTACAAATACTAAGAAAAAAACCTTTTTGCATTAAACTCGGAAATGTACATTCTGTGACATTTTTTAGGTTAACACATTATGTTAGTCCCTGTCAGACTTACGTAGCAAAATAATCAGAATGTCGTATTTTTACACTCTTCTTGATTACAAAAATGTTTGCTACTGTACATTTACATCAAACAGTTTTACTTAATGTAGTAAATTTAAGTACACCACGTTTAAGTTAACAGTTAATATTAGTCAAAGTTATATGCAGCAAACACTGAAAAGGTATAAATGTATGTCTCAGTTCTTCAAAGTGGGACGTCCAGCGCTTCTGTAGTTTTCTTCACCATCTTTCTAACCTACAAAAACTACAAGTAAAAAAAAAAATTAAGCTTTCTTATTTCTGGCTACTGCTTTGCTTACTATATTTGATCAGTTTGACTTGTTTGAAAAATTATTATGTTTATTCCTCTTTCAGCTCTTCAAAGCGTGATGTCCAGCGGCTCTGCTCTGACTCCTGGGAAGACCGGTGGTGTGGGATCGGCCGTCTTCACGCTCCATCACAATGGTTCGCTCGACTACCAGGTAACGGCTCTGCTCTACTCTCTCATTACTCCATGTCTTGTTTAGGTTCGTGTTCTGACCACTCAGATTTTCTGGATAGGTTCTGGTGGCGGGTTTGAGCAGCTCCGTGGTCAGCATGACGATCGAGATGAAGCCGCGGAGGCGCAGTAAACGCAGCGTTCTGTACGACATCACTGCAGACTTTGCGACGGCCGAGGAGCGCGGCAGTGGACGAGCGATGGGAAGCTGTGGCCGAGTCGAGGCCAGACACATTCACATGCTGCTGCAGAACGAACTGTTCATTAACATCGCCACGGCCGAGCAGCAGGAGAGCGAACTGCGCGGACAGATACGCATGCTACCATACAACGGCCTGGACGCACGCCAAAACGGTGAGAGAGACAGAAGTTATTTATTCATTTACTTTTATTTATTTAAGGATTTCTGCTTTTAAGTATAAATAAATGAATAAATACATAAGTCATTTCTACATTTATTTCAGCATTTAATTATTTTTAATTTCTTTCTTTATTTATTTATACTTAAGTCACTTCTCGTCCTCCACACAATACAGCATTTACATTAATAACAGTTAAATAAAATCTGTTTGTTATTAAAAAAACATACAAATGTATAGTGTTTTTAAAAAATACTGTTATTATAAAGATGTATATGTTCAGCAATGCATATATATATTATAAATATTTTAAATATTTATACATTTTAATGTAAATTTTAATATATTATAAATATTTTAAATAAATATTACCAATCTAACATAAGTGGAAATTTATTAAAATTAAAATTCATAAAATTGTCAGCATTAAAAAAAAACATTTATTGATATTAGATCTTATGTATGTATTTATATTATAATACATTATTATATTAATATACATGTTTTTTATAAAAAAATTAAATACAGGATGCAAAATGTTCCTCTTACTTTAAAATTAAATTCTGATTATTTAATTTGATTATTAATTAATAGTTTTAAATGAAAACCTACTGTGTTTGTTGCACAGAGCTTCCGGTTCCTCTGGCGGGTCAGTTCGTGTCTCCTCCAGTTCGGACGGCTGCGGCGGGTCATGCCTGGGTGTCAGTGGACGAACAGTGTCATCTTCATTATGAGATTGTCGTTAACGGCCTCAGCAAGAGTGAAGACGCCTCCGTCAATGCCCACCTGCACGGATTGGCCGAGATTGGCGAGATAGATGACTCGTCCACCGATCACAAGAGACTTCTGACTGGCTTCTACGGTCAACAGGTAAACAAATCAAGAAACTCAAAGTTAGACCCAATATGGCATGGTTTACACCCGGCGATAATGTAAACTGCGTGATTGCAGCACAACAAAAGTGTGTTTTCTTTGGCTGCTCCAGCGAAGTCGTGCCAGAAACGGACAAACATGATTCTGCTGTTATTTATTAAAATACTTTAAAGGGTTTGTTTATGAAACAAAGCTGGTTTTCTCCCAAATGAGCTGAAACCAGTATTACACTTGGTATTTGTAGGTTAAACGCGTTTAATTCTGGTTAAACATAAAGAGATCATCTTGTCCTGTTTGCACAAATTTACACAAACTGTCTCTCTGTGTGTCTTACAGGCTCAGGGTGTGCTGAAAGATATTAGTGTTGAGTTATTAAGGCATTTGGACGAAGGCACAGCTTATATTCAGGTCAGCACCAAAATGAATCCAAGAGGAGAAATACGAGGACGGGTGAGTACAACGTTTCATTTTTCTAAAGATTTTCAACTGCAATTTTGTTTTCCACCTTGAAACTTTTTTTGCAGCTAAACCTTTAAAACCTGATCTAATATATTTCTATATAAATATATTAAACTTTTATTATTTTATATATATATATATTTATTTAGAACCTTCAATACTGTGTGCACTTGTGCAATGCTATCCTTTGTGTTAAATGCATATCCTTGTTCTCCAGATTCACGTTTCTAACAGCTGTGAGTTTGGTTCCCGCGGTGAAGTGGTCGAGGAGGCAGAGTTTGACGATCTCGTATTTGTCCGTGACCCGGCTGAGCTCAGGAAAGACCCTCACACATGCTTCTTTGAGGGAGAGCATCACGCACATGGGTCACAGTGGACACCTCAATACAACACCTGCTTTACCTGCACCTGCCAGGTAACACACACACACATATACACACACACTTTACATATCATTCATGTGACTGTGGTTAATTTTGCATACGATCTGATTAAACCCCTGTAGAAGAAGACAGTGATCTGCGATCCGGTGATCTGTCCTGCGCTCTCCTGTCCTCACACCATCCAGCCTGAAGACCAGTGCTGTCCCATCTGTGACGGTCAGTAATGAGTCAAAATAATAGAACTGTTTAATATTTGTCACCCAAAAGCAGAAAAGCAGTCATCAGTAGCACAAGTACATTTGTAGCAATAGCCAACAATACATTGTATGACTTTATATTATGCCAAAAATCAATAGAATCACAAATTACATAAAATTAGAATCATTAAATTTCTTACCATAAATATATCAGGTCTTTATTTTTAATTAGTAATATGCATTGCTAATAACTTAATTTGGACAACTTAAATAAAATTAAAATATATGTTAAAGGTTTCCTTCAAAATTTAAAATTTGATTTTTGTCGACAGAAAAGAAAGAAACCAAACAGCCGACTGCAGTAGAAAAAGTTGAGGAAGGTCCAGAAGGTGAGTTTGTATTAAATTACAAGAATTTGCATCAAATAAAACATCACAACTATTATTTTAAATGTGCAGCTGTATATTCAGAAGTTTATTTCTTTTTTCAGGTTGTTATTTTGAAGGTGACCAGAAAATGCACGCACCTGGCACAACATGGCATCCGTTCGTCCCACCATTCGGTTATATCAAGTGTGCAGTGTGTACCTGCAAGGTAATTAACATTATAATACACAACAAAATAATTGTATGTTTTAACCATTAAACATTTGTACATAGACATGATATTAAAAGTTGATCATGTTTTTTTGTCCATCTCAGGGCTCCACCGGAGAAGTTCACTGCGAGAAAGTGACATGCCCGCCTCTCACCTGCAGCCGGCCAATCAGACGCAACCCTTCAGACTGTTGTAAGGAGTGTCCTGCCGAAGACACACCCCCTCTAGAGGATGATGAAATGATGCAGGCGGATGGAACACGTCACTGCAAGTTTGGCAAAAACTACTACCAAAACAGTGAACACTGGCACCCAAATGTCCCACTGGTGGGAGAAATGAAGTGCATTACCTGCTGGTGTGATGTAAGTTTCTCTTTCATTTATTTAAAATTTGTTTTAAGAGCATTTTGAGAATTTAAAACAAGATAAAACAGGTAAATAGAATTCACCATAAATTCCTATTTAAAAAGTGCAAACTTGTACGCAAATAAGATTATTTAGTTTAATAATCTGAAATTAGGATAGAGATATATTTGGCTATTTTGTTCACATAATAGAGGTAAAGGTTTTTATAGAGGGCATTTTAGATCTCTCTTCTCTTTTTATCACTCCATAAATGAGAAAATACTGACAAAAGCCAGGAAAAACATATTTTCACCATATTTTTAGAAATAAAATGTTGTATAAATCAGTGTGAATTATATATGAATAAAACCTTCTATAAAAACTTTCAGAATGCAGTTATGAATAATAATTTTAAGTTTTGGTTTTTTTAAGTGCTGCTTAAATGGAGGAAAAAACCTTAATTGTTTTTTAAAATAATTTTATCGCTATGTTTTTAGGAATAAAATGTTAAAATGTATAAATCTGTGTGAATAATGTATAAATAAACCCCTCAGTAAAAACATTCAGAATATAGATAGGAATAAACCTCTAAGTTTCAGTGTTTGTAAATGTTGCAGAAAGGGAGAAACAAACTTACCATCCTTAAAAATAAGCATTTTCACAGCATTTTTATGAATATAAAGCTCTATAAATCCATGTAAATGATATATAAATAAACCCCTTCACAAAAACTTTCAGAATACAATTAGCAATAAAACTCTAAGTTTTGGTGTGTGTAGGTGCTGCTTAAATGGAGAAAAATAACTTACTTTTTTTTTAAAATATGCATTTTTACCACGTTTTTAGAAATAAAATGTTCTATAATTTTGTGTGAATGATATATGAACAAACCCCTCAGTAAAAACCTTCAGATTATAGAGAGGAATAAAACTATAAGTGGTTGTATAAATGTGTGTGAATGAAATATGAACAAACCCCTCAGTAAAATCCCTCAGATTATAGATAGGAATAAAACGAATTTAAAATAAAAGATTTTATGTATTTAAGTGCTGCTGCAGTGACAAACAAACTTGTAAAGATGTATTTGGGATGTTTACTTTAGATTTTTTTTGCCTGCAGTAATTATTGGCATAATTAACTTAAATTCCTCTTGTCATTACAGCATGGCGTCACAAAGTGCCAGAGAAAACAGTGTCCATTGTTAAGTTGCAGTAACCCCATTCGCAGAGAAGGCAAATGCTGTCCTGAATGCATGGGTAAGTTATGGCACTAGACACAGTTAAAAAAAAAAAACTAAATTCTGCACAATTCACTTAGTACACCTTATGTGTTTGTTTTGCAGAGGACTTAATGGAAAAAGAAGAAATGGCAAAAAAGGTGGAAAAAAAGAAAAATTGGAGACACTGATACCTTCTTCATCAATGTTGATCATCCGCCTGCCTTGAGATCAGGTAGTCTCAAACGCACAACGGGACGCCTGCGGATTGCAAAAACAATCAATGCATGAACCAGAGGAGAGGTCCAGAAAACAAAGAGATCGAGAACAGTTTAGGAGAAGGACGCTTTGAAGAGGAAAGATATCAAGCAAAAAAACAGATAAGGCATAAAAGGAGAACAAATTTCAGCTGCTGCAGTTGTTTGAATTTCCCATAGACTGATTTTCTCACGGGATTGTTTGTATTATTTTGGTTTGCATATTTGACTTGGTGAAAAATATCCGAGACTCGTACATTATCACACCTGTAAGTAAATGTGAGTACAATCACGTTTGTACCACAAAAAAATAAACACTTCACGACAAATTGCACATGCCGTCATTACAATCCCTTATAATGACACTCAAATCCCAGCCAATCAGCAGGACTGTTGTGATGCATCTGATTGGAGATTTGCCATGTGGGTGGGGCTTGGTTGTGGAGGTGGGGTTTAAAATACTCCGACATAAACCCGGTCATTTTTGTTGCACCTGATGTTGCTGGTCTGTTTGCTGTTATATAATATTTTATGGCTATTTTCTTTTCGTATTTTTGATGGATATTATGAATATTGTTTGTATTTGCATATTTATTAATTATGATGAATAAACAATAAAGTTTTAAAATTTATGTTGTCATAAAAAGCAGCATGTTGTCATTTTTTCTCTTGCAGTGGAACGTCCACTAGCATTAATTTTGACTTCACATGGGTTCTGCAGGTTTTATGAAAGTAAATGTAAGACTTTAAGAGCTTTTTTAGACCAAGTATAGAAAATATAAAGAATACTTTTAACGGAACATGATGTGTCAATATGGTATTTACATTTATATGTATTAGCATTAGTAATACTTAATTAAAAAAATGCAACTTCATACAGATCTCCATAATTTTTTTAATTTTTTTGACAAAAGAAAAAAGCTTATGGCTTGAATATCTCTTTTCCCAATATCTAAAATATATAAATAACTTATTGTGCCTACTTAAAAAAGTTGTCTTGTCCAAAGAGTCTTAAATCAAGAGGCATTGAGAAGCAAAACAGCATAAGATAATCAGTCTTGTTTTCTGATATTTTTTTTTTTTGAATAATCAAAATAAAGTGAGGTCAGGATTAAACAAAAACAAATAGCTGTCAATGAGCTGAGAAAAATAATTTAATTCAAAGGACAAATAGGTTTTCAGTACCCACTGACAGATGTTTGTTCTTGTTTTGAAAATAAACTCACTTAATTTTGTTAAATTTCTCAAGAAAACAAGACCACATATGTTCATTTTGCCTCTGAAGTTAATTTATCTTGAATATTTATTTGCTTAGAAAAATTATATATATATATATATGACTGTGATGACTTTCTGCTCTGACTTTAATTTGAAGAGAAAATTAAGACATTTTAATTACTTTAAAGCTGATCCTAAATGTTAAGCACTATTTTTAATGCTACATGCGTGTATTGCAAACCTCAAAGAAAGAAAACCTGCCAACATTCGGTTTCAGAAAAAGCTACAAAGACAAATAATCAAAGTTACACTCGCCTTGTGTGTTTGGATGTGTTACAGGTTTTGTAAGAACGGAGGCAGCTGGTGATGAAGTCACACCTGCAGGAACTCCAGACAGCCGACACTGAAGGGTCAAAGGTCAATGGTGAGCTATGCTCCTGTGCATGTCTGGATGTAGAACATCTGTATCCTGCAAAACATGAAACATCTCTTTATGCTGCTAACACTGGCTGGAAAAGATGTAGTTCTAAAAACTACAACTGTTTTGAAACGTTTCGAAAACAATCCTATGTCCATTTTTCTTGTTTTGATTTAGAATGCTATTTAAAGCTTACAACAATGTTTCTTGTACTTTAAAACTTTACTTTTTCATAAAATTATTATTGAAACGTCTAGTTTTAATATTCTAAGACTGTTAAAATGTTTTCTTGATGTGATTAGAATGTTATTTAAATGTAACAAAAAATGTTTATTAGAACATTTAATGTTTATTATATATGACAATACATATGAAATATTAATAATGTTATTACATTGTTGCATATTAATAACTTTAAGCAGAATTGTCCCAACATTTATATAAAATGTAAAAAAAATTACTGTAAGTTGTGAGAAACATTTATAATATGTTTTGCCAATTATAATAATCTTCGAAAATCAAATGTTTTTATGCAATTTGAAGTCAAAACGGCAGAATTAAACGCTCATAAAATAATTCACTCAAAGTTGAAAATTCGGTCCAAATCTGTATGAATAGATATTTTGAAGAAGGTTTATGAGCAGTTTTGGTCACCAGTGGACTTCCATGGTAAGAAAAAAAATACTATGGAAGCCTGTGGTGACCATAACAGCCTGGTTACAAACTTTCTACAAAATATCTACCTTTGTGTTCGGCAGAATTTGTAACTACTTGCAGAAGTGCAATTATAAACACAGGCTGTGAACGTAATAGACGATGACAACCTCTCTAGTCCCATAATTTAATACAAACAAAAGCTTGCTTAAAAAATGCGTTTTATTCATATATTTTCCGTCGTAGAATTAAACAGGAATATATCTTGAGCTTGTGTAGAGCCATTTAACCAAACATCCTTCCAAAATCCCACTGACTTCAATGCAATGGAAGCAGGAGTGCTTAAATACTCATTTCTGGGTTTGGGCCTAGAAAAATAGACCGCAAACCCCACAAGGCACTCTCTGTTTTCCCAGCAGCACTTTTGGGGCGCGATGAAGCAAATAATTCCCTCACTGGTCAATCAACTGCAATTTTACTAAATTTCAATCTGGCCAGACCTGGATCATGACACGCAAGGTTCGCCCCAACAGCCCCATCTTCCTTCTGTTCCCACTTTTTTTGTTTCACAACTTTCCCCGCGATAAACCGCAGCGAATTAATGCAACGGTCACTGGCCCGTCTTTCCACGGCAAATGAATGTTTCTCATCGAGAAACCAGATTGGATCGGTTTTCTCAAACTGGCTCTGACTCATTCCAGTTGTCTGACTTAATTTTTGCGTCTTCTGTGTCAAACGGAGAAAACTCGGGGGAACATGAAAGAAGCCGGGCGCTTTTTTCCACCAGTCTCTGAATAAAAGCAGCTAATCAATTTTTACTGAATACTTTCAGTGTTTTTCCATTCGCTGTTCCCGTCTGTTGTTCATCTACGAAATAACACTAAAGGCATTGGGTTATTTGGTAGATTAACAACAGGCCAAAAGACTTTACAGTCAGTTCTGTTCACAGTTCTGTTTTAGTTTTATGCATGCCATGGTGTATTTATAAAACGTGCATGCATGTGATCTTTGCTCAGAGTTTAGCACTTCTATGCAATTGAGTTGCTCCTATGACTTGTACTGAAGTGTTTTGGAAGCGCCATCTTGTGTTCGAACGAGTAACTGCTGTAATTTCAAACACCTGTGCAAGAAAAAGACAAGTCTGGAAATGCACTAAAAACATTGCATTGCATAAACATTCATCTTTATTATATAGGTTTTAGTCTAAACACCACCTGACGTATCTACTATGAGCAAATTCTCATAAAAGTATTGGTGCATTTACAGTTTCAACATTAAACAACAGTTGGTGGAAATGGACAGATTGGACACTAAAATCAAATGACACTGCAAAAATGGGAAGAAAGCAAGAAGCCTTGAATTGCAAGAGCATATGCATTTCCTTACCTGTGCATAGCATAAATATAAACCTTCAAATCTAGTCTATGTCTTGAATCGATTACATAAAAATGCTGATTAGTTTCTCTTCAGCATGTCAAAAAAAAAAAGCGTTATTATTAACATTTTGTATGCTTTAGCTTGTTGTCCATTAAGTCCTGATGTATTCTGAATATTAGTTTTATAGTCAGCATTCTTTATGAATCATTTGTTTGAGCCAATACTTTGGGTATCAAACAAGAAGGTCTATAATAAATACAACGGAATACGATCCTGTTCATCTCAATGCCAGTTGCTTCAAAACACCCCAGAAACAATGTACCCCTAAAACAGCTGTGACTATTTTGTTCTTCTCTTTCTTTTTCACTTCTCATGAAAACAGCTGATGTGTGTGTTGTTACAATAACAACATGAGCTAAATGTATACCCATAGTAATAACAGTGAGAATGCAGCATTCTTCCAAGATTCCTGCTGAAGAAACCTGGAAATGTTTCTGCTTTTATAAAAATATCACACAAGCAACCCATTCTTCGTAATAATACATCAATAAATAAGTCATCACAAGCAGCTTTATATAATAACTATGACTCATACTTTACTAGTGCTTAGCTTTGCCATCATCCAGATAATGTGTCTAGTTTCTCAAAAAGGATTTAAAGAGTTGAAAAGTCACTTGGGTTTTTACACAACTTTTTTTGTCTGCTAAATGCATTAATGTAGATGTAAAAAACTAAACAATATATA
>JAUCMT010000038.1:212173-228022 GCA_032357475.1 Enteromius thamalakanensis
TATATATAAAATAAATATTTAAAAAGAAAAAAGAGAGAAAAAAGTCAGAACGACAAGATAGCAGGTTCTCTTGCAATTTTTTTTTGTTTAAAAGGTTCAAATTGTTAGATAACAGAATTGCAAGATAATTTTTTTTTTTTTAGCAGAAAAAACAATTCTAGATACAAACAATTAACTAATGAAAAACAGTCAGAACTGTGAGATATAAAATAATAATTCAGAAGAAAAAAAACCCTTAATTTCATAAAATTGCAAGATTTATATATATATATAAAAAAAATTTGTTAAATTAAAAAAAAATGCAATTATCTTCTGTTTTATGTTTGTATTCCATGGCAGAAATGGGCTTCGATAATAAAACAAACAAATGTTGATTTCTGAGAGAATTATTCCTTTAAGATGCCATCTCACCTCATCAGTAATACTTCTGAAGACATTTCTAACATACACGAGACCATTATGAGATGAAGGAACATGGAAATTAACAGCTAGTGCTTCAAAATAAATTAATGATCGTGTAGACCAGCTACAAAACAAAGACATTTTTAAATTAAATTAAAATCATAATTTACAGGATTTGTGGCTGGAAAGCCTTCATACATCATCATACATCACTAAACACCCAGGCCTGATCTTTAGCAGAACAAGTAAACAGAGACAATGAGGTTGGTGCGTGGTTTCGTTAAAATTCATTCACTTCATCTAAACACACCTTGCGTTTTTAGCACACTACCATCACACTGAACTCAAACCACAGTAATGATGGCTTTCTTTACCCCTCATAGTCAACATAAAAAGCTGTTACTTCTGTAACTGGATTTATATCCCTCAGAAAAATAAAATCAAATAAAATAGGCTTCATGTACCAGAATGGAAGTTTGTGTTTCACGCTTTGTTTCCAGTGGCCTTCGCTTTGTTCATTTGCTGCAAACTTTTCTCATGAACTCAATCATACTGTATAGTTTTAATGTGGTATTACATCTTGCAAGGCTTCTTTTAGTAAGACATCAGAAAATAATAATAATAATAACACCATTCACAGTTTATTTCACATGCCATATCCTGTTCAGAAACACATCCGGCTGCATTTACTGATGATGAACGAGGCATTTTAACTAGTGCTATAACATCTATATCTAAACACAGGGTAAATATGTTTGCAACAACTAAATATAGACGCGCCGGACGATGCAGTGTCCCTTTCGTAAGGAAACGACAAATAAAAACACATCAGCGAGGGAGAAATGACACGCAGCTTGTTTTGTTTAAACACAGTGCCAAAAGAACGAGTGAAACCAGACTTTGTGGAGACTCTAAGAGCACTGAACCTGAGCTTAAACCAGCACGGGAGTTCACGCATTTCTTTTTCTTGCCTTTTTCTTTTTTACTCAAAAAAACGCGACGTGTAAAAATAATGAACTCAAGTCTGCAAAAATAGAGGTCTTTTACAAAGCACTTTATTTCCGCCTCGCGTCTGTCCAGCCTGCTAGACAGTCATCCTGAGCCAATGATTCTCTATAGCCTGAGCGCATAACTGACGTTATTGCTGATTCACCTGAAACAAACCAGGCCTGTGCGGTCTTCTGCGGTCTCCTTCATAAACACACAAACAGACGCTTTCACCAAAACACTCAATTCTCTCGCCGTTTGTGTCGTTCCCAACCCGTGTGACTTTCCTGCACGATATATTATGATACTTTTATGGTCTTTTTTGTGGTTTTGGAGCTTGACAGGCTGCATGAACGAAAGTCAAACCGGTTTGGAGCGACATGAATTTTCCGCTAGTTTTTGGGGTAACTCTACAGGGACACTGCATCTCCAGAACATCACCACTGCTGCTCAAAAACTGGAATAATTACGTCACTTCTGCCAAACATGACTGCTTTTATTTGATAAAAAATACAGAGAAAATAGTGAAATATTATTAGAAATTAAATTAACTGCTTTCTATGTCAATATGTGTTCAAATATAATTTATTTCTGTGACGCGCAGCTGTATTTTCAGCATCATTCCTCCAGTCTTCAGGGGCACATCCTCAGAAATCATACTAATTTGCTGCTCAAGAAATATTTATTATTATCATTTAAAAACTGCTTCATGTTGTTCTAAAAACCGTAAGATTAAAATGTATACTTTTATTGCATTAAATTGATTAAAAGTGACAGAAAAAGAGATTTCCATTCCAGATAACTGCTTCCTACTCATTAAAGAATCACACCAGACGCGACTCGCGCGAATAAATCGTGCTATTCGCGGGTAATTGGTCGCTCGAACATTTTAAGTTTACTCGCTTCATTCGCGCGTGAAAAACGCTTCACAGCTAACGTGAATTTGCGTCATGGGAGGGGCTTCTGCCAGGCACTTCCAGTCAAATTTGTTTTGTGTATATCTAATAGGCAAACTTTGGTTTAATGAATCTAGTATTTATTTCCTTTTATTCCTGTTTCTATTTAAGCATGAAGATGTACAGCTCCTCCACATGCAGCGACGATGATTTTATCCTCCATAGTTTCAGAATTTTGCTTCTGCTTGACAGTAATTACGTTACTACTAAAGCAAGCACCTGATTGGTTAACTTTGCTTATTTCACGCAAATCGTGCCATTTGCGGCGTTTAATTCTTGCGAATCACACGACAGGATGTTGACTTAAGATGTAAATCACTCATACTTAACGCTTTATTCGTGTCTGATGTGAACGCAGCATAAAAAAATATTGTTTTCGCAAAGATACCAATTGTTTGCAATATTGATAACAACAAGCATTATTAATAATTAAGCACCAATAATAATGAAGCAGCAAACCGACATATTAGCATGGTTTCTGAAGGATCATGTGACACTAAAGACTGGAGGAATGATGCTGAAAATTCAGCTTTGCATCATAGAAATAAATTCTATTTTGCAATATATTCCCCTAGAATACATTAATATGAAATAGTAAAGATTTATACAGATTTTACCGCATTTTTTATCAAATAAATGCCTTTTTTAAAATAATTTAATTTTTTGAGCAGCAGTGCACATCGTCAACATAAAGATGATGGAAATAAAGCAACTCTTCGTGGTTGATGTCCGAGTGTCCCGCTCTCCGTCCGCAGCATCTCTTCAAAACACAGTCCTGAGATGAGGAAAAAAGCTGCTCGGGTTGGCTTCAAACACTGATATGATCGTTACAGACGTTGTTCCGCTAGAGCAGTTGTTCTTTGACTTCCTGTTCGCGAGCAGCAGCAGCTGCAGTCTGATTGGCTGACCAAATGCCGACCAAGCAGGCCTGCTGGGGTATCTCCACACGTCTTGGAAGTCAAAACAAGAGCAAAAGAAAACAAAGAAGGACATCGTTCCTGCTGGTGCTCAAACTTAAGTTACCCTGAAGGGGCGTCGTTTCTGTAAACTCAGGAAGTAGCAGGTGGCCAGAGACACCCGTCATGGAATGGATCCTCAAGCTACGCACTTAACACTTTCGCTCACGTTCCTACGGACATATATACACACATTCTTGCAGACCGCAATCATCTTCTAACTAGCTAACTAACTGGTTAAAATCGAGTCCATTTGAACACTCGAGCGACGGGTTGTCGCTGTTATTCGAGTTCCTGATTTGCGTTTCCTCCGGCTCGTAATAAAATAAATTATGCGTGTTATTCTAGCTACATTATCACTTCAGAGGAATCTGCCTGAGATGCTGAGAGAGAGAGAGTGAGGTGGATTATGGGAAGGGCTGATCAGGCGTGCATTATTGCCGTGTTTCCTCCGAAGGCCGGCGCTCACCAGGATGAAGGAGCACAGGGCTTTTTGTTCCTGATGGTGGCGTCGGAACATTCTGCATCCGACGTGTCGCAGTCGGAGTCTCCGAAATGCAGAGGATTCTGATGAACAAACAGGAAGTTCCATTTAAGTTCATTATATTAAGGGATTTCAAACACTTCAGACATCGTCATTCTTCAGTATTTGGTCCTCTGGAAATATTATGATTTTAATTGGATTGGCAATGATTTGTGGATGAGTCAGATCTTTTAAATAAATCTGTGATTCAGTTCTGAAAAGAATCACTTAATTTTTTGTCAGTCTGAGAGCTTTATTTATATTTTTATATTTATTTATATTATATTTAAATGTTTATTTATTTACTTATTTAGCAACATATTTTTGCATTTTCACAGTGCTGTAATGACTGTTAATGGTCACATGACATTTAGGGAACAATTAAAGAATTTTATTTTGTTTAAAGTATTTCAGCGTTTTGCATTTAATTTATTTTAAATTTTATTCAAGACAGAAAATTATTTCTTTTAATTTATTTCAAATATTTCATAGTTTTAGTAATTTTTTTATTCTTTTATTCAGTTATTATCTTAATATTGTAGTTATTGTAATGTATTTTAAATAAAAAAAGAAAAAGACCTTTCGTTTTTCAATTTTAATCAATTTCATTTTAATTTATTTAAAATATTTAAGATGTTTTGATAATACATTTCATTAGTTTTTATTTTAAAATTATGTATATATTTTCTTAAATATATATTTTAGATTTATTTTGATTAACTAAAAAGAAATATTTTATATTTCCACTTGTATTCTTTAGATCATTTTTATTTAAAAACAAATAATGTATTTACTTATATCATTTATTTCAAATACATAAAATACATAAACTAAGTATTTTATTTTATTTAAATCTTTATCCCAAATATTTTTTAGTAATTATGTAATTATAACAGTTTAAGAAATGTTTGTTTATTTAATTTTTTTTAAAGTATGTAATTATTTTTTATTGTATGTTTTAAATTTTTTTATTTCCCAAATATATAAAATACACAATATTTTAGTAAATTTTATTTTGTTCTGATTGATTTAAATAAATTATTTTCTTTAAAAATTATTCCAAATATTTCATATACTTTCATTTTGAGTGTTTATTTTAAATGTTGTATTTGTATATAATTGAGTGTTAAATTTTGATTGTTAATTATTTTAATTTATATTAGCAATTGTTCTGATTTCTTTTAATTTTGCATCTATTTCATATTATCGCCTTTTTTTATATCTCCCTGCAGTTCCTGATTTAAATGAAGCGATTCACGTGAATGAGCTTGGATTTACCTCATAGCTGTGCTCATCAGCACACAGTTTTCCCAGAGAGATCTGGGTCTTGACCCGGCGGACGGCACACTCTTTGTCGGACAGGCCGTCGGACTGCGTGGAGATGTCGATGGGGATCTCAGGTGTGTGGGACAGGAGCTCGTCCAGATGTTCCTCCTGACTGGCGCTGAGCTGCTCCAGCGGGCCGCTGCGTGAATGATCGCTGGTGTTTCCCTCCTCTCCGTCAGACACAGACAGGTTCTCCGAGCTGAAGGTGGAGTATGACTGGAAGCTGCTCATGCAGCGATGAGGCCTGGGAGAAAAACCACGTTTAAAAACAACCCGTTCTGTGGCTAATGGTTCAGAAACACACAGGTTTAAAGATTACAAGATTCGATAGAGGGTTTTAGGAAATGATGACAGAAATTCGTAATGATTAATCATAACAGACTCACCTCTGTCTGCGTGGAAACTCCACCTCGCTGTCGACCTCTCCTTCCTCTTCCTCAGACGACTCGTCTCCCGCCTGACGGACACATACAACAGACCATGTTAAAATCACTAGCATTGATAACCAGAATAATTACATTTTTAGTATTTATTCCTTTTGATTTATTGATGTATTTACAACAAACAATTCTTTATATGATTATATGTTATATTTTTTTTTATATTTTTCTTTTTAACTATTTATTAATTTATTTACTTTTTATTAAAATTGTGCATTAAAAAGACTTTTCTAAAATTATTTATTAAACTAATTATTTGCTTATCACTTATTTGTATTATAATACCATTTTTTTTTAAATGAAAAAAAAAAAAATACTTTAAAAAATGAACCCTGAATTAAAATTATTAAAATAACTTTTTTTAAAAAGTTATTAAAAAAAAAACAATAATTAAAAAAAAATTAATTTTAATTCAGGGTTAATTTTTTTAAATATTTTTTTCCTCACAAAGGTGCAATTTTTAATATCAAAAATACAAAAAAATATTACAATACCTATTTTCTATGTGAATATAATGTAAAACATATGTCTCTCAAAAGAAAGAGTTGACTCTGAATCATTGAAACTAGTAGTTTTTAAAACAAAACCCAAGCTGTTTCATGTTAGCATATTTCCCTCCTAATCTTTTCATGTTGGTCTGAATGAAAATGCAAACTCATTCTATGCCACTAGGAGCTGCTTTACGGAGGGATTTGAAGAAATTAATCAATGAGTGAATTGTTTAAGAGTTGTTGAGCAAGTAAGGCAAAAATAAATGCATATTATAATACAAGTAATGTGTTTTTGACCTTGCATGCATGTCAACCTGTTGTTGGAGAGTCTCAAAACCAAAATATAAACCTTTCATAACCCATAATAGAGGCACTTTTAAGCCTGTGTCCCTCAGACTCACGGTTCTCAGGGGTCTGAGCGAGTGCAGCAGGCTGCTGGATCTCTGCTCCGGCTGTTCTCCCGCTGCTTCTCCCTCGGCCGTGGGCTCCATGGCTCTCTTGACGGCGGGCGGCATCTCTTCACACGTGCTCAGCAGGGAGTAATGCGGGAGCTCGGGGTGGCTGGGAGCCGCTGGCGTCTCCTTACAGTGCATGCAGCCGGGGAACGGATGCTCCTGGCAGCAGGCCCCGGAACCGGCGGACGGAGGAACGGAGGACCTGCGGTGGCGTGAGTCAGCGTCCACGACGGTGGAGATGAGGTCGGGGCTGGAGCCGGACAGCCTCCGCTGCAGGAGGTCCGTCTGAGGGCTGCGGAGCGCGGCGGCCGGGCCGAAGTAACGCAGGTTGTTAGCACAGGTGGCTACGGCGTTTTCTCGGTTCTTCACCGGTAACAGAGGACCCTCGAGCGGCGGCAGAGGAGGAGGAGGATGATGATGATGATGGTGGTGGAGGTAGCTTTGCTCCTGCAGGGTTTGTACAAAAGTTTACCAATAAATTTATATTGACTTTTGAGTAGAGCTGTCAAATGATTGATCGCAAATAAACATTTCTGTGTTCATTATATATTTGTGTGTAAATTATATAAACATAAATGTAGACATGTAAATATGTTTTAAATACATCTATTTGAAAATCTGGAATCTGAGGGTGCAAAAAAAAAAAAAAACATTGAGAAAATCGCCTTTAGAGTTGTGCAAATTAAATTCATTAAAGTAGTACACAAAGCAAGGTTGATGTTTTTTTTAAATGATATAATAAATAAAAAGAATAGAAAAAGAATAAAGCAATCTAGTATTAAAGGCCTTAAATTATTGATAAGTGTTAACATTAAATGAATAATTACTACAAACCCTGTCCTGTAGGGGTTGCTGTTCCTCGGACGGAGCAGAGTTGGGTTTGAGGGCTCCTGGGAACTCGCTGTGACTGCCTTTGCTGTTGGCCCTCCGGTGGCGGGGTTTACTGCGGTACCGGGTCTTCCCAGGCGGGGTGGACACTTTTGGGCTTCCTGACAGCGGGGACGGAGCTGGAAGAGGCTCGACGCTGGGAATGCCATCGGAGCGCAGCAGATCGGGCCTGAAGCAGATCACATGCACCAGGTTAATGACCTCATCAACAATTCATCACAGATACCATTTCATTCGGCACAGTATCGCTGACTTTAAATACTAATTATCCACCCATGGTTCCATATTTATAAAAAAATAATTATGTTTTAATTAAAAAAAACAAAAAACTAATATATATATATATACCTAAACCTACCCCTTACAGGAAACTGTGCATTTTTACAATTTCAAAAAACTTCATTCTGTATGTTTTATAAGCTTGTTTCCTCATGGGGACCTCACAAATGTCCCCACAAGGTCAAAATTTACTAGTATTCCTATCTTTGTGGGGACAAGTGGTCCCCACGGGAATATAAAAACCTGTACACACACTTACTCACACACACACGCCCTGATAGCTAAAGTGAAAGACAGTCCAAACCTACGGAGATTGATAGAGAACTAAAGAAATTAAAATGTAGAAATAATTTATAGATTAAAAAACTACATAAAATCACAAAAACACAAACCAGGAATACTTAAATAAATTGTGACAGTAAAAAATAAGTGAAATAAAAATTATGAAAATTAAAAATAAAAAAATTAATCACCTGCCCTACAGCTGAAATAAGTTTAAGTACCTACCTACGTAGCCTTACCTCCTGACTTACTCAAACTAGTCCTCTAACAGAGCATTAACACTGTGTGAGTGCGCTTGTGTAGCACAAGGTATTGTTTTGACTGGACGGTTTAGAGAAGAGCATTGTGGGTAGTTGTAAAAGATCCAGAGGACATAAGGTGTTCTGGGAAAATAAGTTCACAAATGTTTTTTTAAAAGGTTAAAGTTTATGTTCTACAGTCTAAGGTTACTGTTTTAGTGGCAGATAATTAAATGCATTGTTTGTTTGTTGTTGTTTGACTTCTGCTGATTCTTGTTTTTGTGTACTGTACGTTGTAGGTTGTGTATTCATTACACTGCTATAGAATTGTGTTTCTATTGTAGTTTTTGTTTATGGAGTCTTTTAGATCTACACTGGTGCTTTCTAAGAAGTGCAGTCTGATTTTGGGCTCCAGTGCATCTTGGGTAATGTAGTTTCTCTCTGTGGAGTCTGTGCAGTGCACTGTCAGCGGTTCCTCATGTCGCGGGTCGGCGAGGACTGGATCTTCCTCATCTTGCTGGGACTCGTCATGGCTCTGGTCAGCTTCGTTATGGATTTCTGCATCGCCCTTCTCCTGCAAGGTGAGTGTGTGTGTGTGTGTGTGTGTTAGAGGTAAAGAGGTCAGTTGGAAGTTTTAGCTGCATATGGTTTTTGAGTTGGTATATGCTCCCTTTTCTGAATAACTGATTGAAGATGTTTTAGTTACTCCATAAAAGCAGTCGAAATAGATGCCTATATCAAGATATATAAATACTTTTTTTACACAGTAAGTTTTATTTTGGCAAATTTGTAACACAAAATGGAAATAAATTAAAATTTTCAAAGGTTTTTTACTTTAAACATTTCTAAGATTGTAAAAAAAAAAGGGAACATTTCTATTTTTTGGAAAAGAAAAAAAACCCTGAGCATTTCTATTTTGGGGTGGGGAGGGGAACTGAATAAAAATGTAAAAAATGCAAACATTTTCAAATTTGAAAAAAATTTTGTTTAGACATTTCTAAAAAAAAAAAAAAAAAAATGAGGGGGGGATTGAATTTTTATGTGGTTAAAACTTTTTTGTGAGGGGTGGGGAACATTTCGATAAAATTTCTAATTCAGGGAACATTTCTATTTTGGGGAAAAGGGAAAAAAACCTGAACATTTCTATTTGGGAGGGGGACTGAATTTCAAAAGAAGACTTCAAACATTTTCTAATTTGAAAAACTTTATTTTGGAAACTGAACATTTCTAAAAAAAAAAAAGAAATGTTCAGTTTTTTTTCTCTGTTAAAAAAACTTCCATGAACATTTCCATTTTTGGGGGAAAACTTCAGTATTTCTAAAAGTTACATTTGTTTAAAAGTTGAAAAAAAAAACACTCTGAATATTTCTAAGATGTTCAGTGTATTTTAAACATAGAAATGTAGTTGAAACGTAAATGTTCTAAGTCAAAATAATGGAAAAAAAACAAGCAATGTTTAAACAAGCTGTTTTTGTGCTTTACAGTTCAAGACGTGTAGAAATAAATGTACCTAAGCACAATTAAATAAGCTAACTCATGAGTTTGTGTTTGTCTAGAGTCTGAGTGAAATGAAGTCGGTTTTTGTCTCTGCAGCACAGAAGTGGATGTACGGGGGTCTGGACAGTAACGTAATCCTGCAGTATTTAGCTTGGGTCACTTACCCCGTGGTTCTCATCAGTTTCTCTGCAGGCTTCACACACATAGTAGCGCCTCAGGCCGCGGGTGAGACACGCTAACGCTCACACTTTCCTCAAAGACTTCTGCTCTCCTTCATCATTCAGCAGCGCGTTTATCTCTCCTTCAGGGTCTGGGATTCCTGAAATGAAGACGATCCTCAGAGGAGTCGTGCTGAAGGAATATCTCACCTTAAAAACATTTGTGGCCAAAGTGGTGGGACTGACCTGTGCTCTGGGCAGTGGGCTGCCTCTGGGCAAAGAGGTGAACACACTCAGAATATAAGATTTACCTGCTTTACTTTCCTTTATTAACACTCTTTCACACGAGTCAGTGTTGAGTCAAATACTGCTTGTTTTTGAGGGATTCATCATTCTTATATGTGACCAACAACCAGTTATAAGGGGCAGTTTTTAACTAGAAGCATGATCTTTACTTACTTTGCTTTTGTGCTCCAGGGACACATACAGGCTTAAGCTTTATCTATTTTTTACATTTTATTTTTTAAAATGTAATGAAATGTGTTTACTATATCATGAAATATCTTGATTATATATCTCAGTAAATGAATTTTATAGATTGTTAGTTGATCTATATCAAAGTAACCTAATGTTATTTATAATACGATTTAATAAAGACATTGTGAGTATAGAATTTTTTTTGTCTTGTTTCCAGCCAAAATATCTAGAAATTGGGTGAAATTATTATTTATTTATTTTTTAAGTTTAGAACATTTTAAACATTTCTATTTTCAAATTAGTATATTTTATATACGCAAACAAGCTGAACATTATTATTATTATTATTATTATTATTATTATTTAATTAACATTTCTATTTTGGGGAACAACTGATTATTTCTAAGTTAAGAAATTTGGGATATTTTGTCTGAAGAAAATAATTAAAGAATTCCATTGAGATTTGTATTTAGATTGTAAAGGATTTAATCCGGCTGGTGTGATTGTAGCAAATATAAAAATAGATATATATTATTTGGCTATTCTTTGTCTTTAGGAAGCTGCATTCAAAAACCTTGAGTTCTTCACAATCACTGTGTGTGTGTGTGTGTGTGTGTGTCCTGTAGGGGCCGTTTGTGCACATCGCCAGTTTGTGTGCTGCTCTTCTCTGCAAATTCATGTCGTTCTTTGGTGGAATTTATGAGGTAAATAAACATACCCTGAAATTCTAAGAAAATTTCTCTAATAGTACAAAATATTTTATCTATAAATAATGCTTTTTTTCTTTGCTGAATTTAAAAACTTGCATCAGTTTTTACTAGTGCTGTCAAACAATTAGAAAAGGAACGTGTGAGTGTGTGTCTGTCTGTATGTCTATGTCCCTATGTGTGTGTCTGTGAGTGGTCGTGTGTGTGTGTGTGTGTGTCTGTGAGTGGTCGTGTGTGTGTATGTGTGTGTGTCTGTGAGTGGTCATCTCCCTGTGTGTGTGTGTGTGTCTGTGAGTGGTCAGACATGTGTGTGTGTGTGTGAGTGGTCATCTCCCTGTGTGTGTGTGTGTGTGTGTGTGTCTGTGAGTGGTCAGACATGTGTGTGTGTGTTTGTGTGTCTGTGAGTGGTCAGGTGTGTGTGTGTGTCTGTGAGTGGTCAGACGTGTGTGTGTGTGTGTGTGTGTGTGAGTGGTCATCTCCCTGTGTGTGTGTGTCTGTGAGTGGTCAGACGTGTGTGTGTGTGTGTGTGTGTGTGTGTGTGTGTCTGTGAGTGGTCATCTCCCTGTCTGTCTGTATGTCTGCGTGTTTCTGTGAATGTGTGTCTCTATATGTGTATGAGTCTTTATGTCTGTGAGTGTCTCTGTGTGTGTGTTTGTGTGCGCGTTTGTTACCAAAATCTAAAATGTATATATTTTTGCGTTTCTCTCAATTAAGTTTTCCTTTTGTGAGGATAAAACTAACAGGGATATCCGTCTGTGAATATTATTACCAAACACAGGTGTGTGTCTATGTTTGTGTGTGTATCTGTTTGTAGATAGTGTGATAGATGGTGTGTGTTTTATAGTTTGTGATCTTGTGCGAGTGGACTTTTATTTTTGTGCTTGATTGTATTAAACAGTCCTGGAGTGTACTGGTGTGTATGTGTTTCTGCTTCGTGGTATTGTGTGTGTGTTTGTGTGTGTGTGTGTGTTTTGTCTGCTGTTAACTGAACTGTTGTGTGTGTTGAACAGAACGAGTCCAGAAACATTGAGATGCTTGCGGCGGCCTGTGCTGTCGGGGTCGGATGCTGCTTTGCTGCTCCTATTGGAGGTCAGAACTTTAACAACATTGTGTAAATGTTCAGAATTGAATCTTTTTGACAAAATTAGTCATCTTTTGTAATCTAAGATGAAAACTGACAAAATAATTAACATCAATCAAAACTATTTAGTTTTGACCTGCAAAAAATATTGCATTGAAAGTTTGTATTTGTTGAATATACAAATTTTAACCACACAAATATACTAAAAATAAACATGTACATCAGAAAATGTCTATATTTATGAAAGGTCTTCTAATCTTGCTTCTTGTTTTTTAGCTTCCTCGTAGTAACTTTAAGTTTTAATTTTTGTTTTCAATTTAGTTTTGAAAGCAAGTAAACGCATTCACATGAAAATAGTACCTAAAATATGTACATTTTCTATATAGTTTCTATGTAGTTTTTACATGAAATGCAGTGCAGTTTGTACGTTTTGAATATTTACTGTACATTTGAAAAATGAACAAAGTCTGTGTTTGAAGAAAAAAAACTTTTTTTTTTTTTTTTAGTAATACTTATAATAAACTTAATGCAGTTTTAACTAGGAGTTACAGTGCTATTTGTAAATTTACAGGAAATTTAAAAAACACAAAATGTCTATTTAAAAAAAACCTTAGTTGTACTTTCATGAAAATTTACAGAAAATTAAATAAAATAAAATATACAAAATATCTATTAAAAACACACAAAACAAATTCTAAATAATAAAAAAAAATCTAGAGAAAGAAAAATCCTTCCTTGTAGTTAATGCGGTTTTATCTAGGGATTTATTTGTACTTTATAAATATTTACAGGAAATTAAATAAAGAAATAAACTGTAAATGTCTTTTTCAAACAGAACATTATTTTAAAAAACTTGTAGTTAATACAGTTTTAACTAGGGGTTACAATATTGATGTATTTTTTTTGTGTTTACTGTAAATAAAAAAAACGTACAAAATATTTGTTTAAATTAAAACGTTTCTAAATTTGAATAAAGTTAATTGTCTACATTTTAAAACACTTTGGGAAACCCCCCCAGAAAGTTAAGTTTGGGGGAAAAAACTTGGAAAACTGGACCAGCATCCACATATGAACTTTATATTTGTATTTTAGGTGTGTTATTCAGCATTGAAGTCACCTCCACGTTTTTCGCTGTAAGAAACTACTGGCGTGGATTCTTTGCTGCTACGTTTAGTGCCTTTATCTTCAGAGTTCTGGCCGTGTGGAACAGAGATGAAGGTTTTCCATTTAATTACACATAACTTCATTTTTGAACCTATTTGTATTGTTTTCTTTGTATGTATCAATGACTTGAGTTGTTACCTACATCTGGTCGAGAGCATTGATGTGTTTAACACACATTTTACATGCTGCTGTAGAAACACATGCTGGTGAATGTTAAGAGTTAAAGGACTCTTCTGTGTTCCTCAGAGACTATCACGGCTCTCTTTAAAACACGTTTCAGACTGGACTTCCCCTTTGACCTCCAAGAGCTTCCAGCGTTTGCTGTGATCGGGTCAGTTCTGCCTGTTTTGTTGTTTTTTTCTGGTTTCTCTTCATTGTTGTTTACCACCCCTGACTTTCTAAATGTAATTTGTCTTGGTTTACAGTAAAAGTTACCTTAAAATGAGAAGCAGTAAATTTACCAGTGACTCTAAGTTGTGACAAAGTGTGATTAAAAAAAAAAAGATTTATTTGTCTTTAAAATATTATATTTAATACTTCAGTATCCCTTTTTCTATGCATACTTTATTTTAAGGATATGTAGATATATTTTAGATTTTTTTATATATTTCAACCAAATGTTTGATTCACACATTACATGAAAATTTGTTTATTTGAAAAAACTTGTAGTAGTACTTGTTATTTATTTATTTGTACTTCAGGAAAATAAAACAATAAAACAACACAAAATATATATTTAAAACACAGAACTTTTTTAAATGTAAAAAAATATATAGAAAAAATGTTTTGTGTGTTTTTAAAATATAAAACAGTTAAAAAAAATCTATTATGAAAAAACCCCGACTTGTAATGTAGGTAATATGTTTTATCTAGTGTTTACAGTGTTATTTGAATATTTACAGTAAATACAAAGTGTCTATTTTAAATGAACAAAAAATTGTCTATATTTAAAAAAAATGTAAATAAAATAAAAGACTTTCTTATTTTTAAAAACCAGCAACATATTAATTTGCATTGAATAACAAAATTCTGATTAACTACATATCCATTTGGCTTTTCTCTTTTGTTTCTTGTGTTATGTTTCATCTTGTCCTTTGTTTTATTGCTTGCTCCAGCAGTCATCTAAAACATGAATCAGATCTCCTCCTAATTGTTCATGTGCATCTGTTTTAGACACTTTGTACCCAGCAGATATTTGATGAGAGCGCAAGCAAAATCACATAATGAACAGTATTATGAATAATTGATTCCTGAGTGTTTTTATCCCACTCATAATAAATATGCATGATGTCACTCTCTCTGCAGAATCGCCAGTGGGTTCGGAGGTGCCTTGTTTGTGTATTTGAACAGACTAATTGTGCAGTTTATGCGAAAACAGAAAACTATTAACAAGTTCCTCATGAAGAAGTAAGTGTTCCCAGGGTTATTATAGTTTACTGGAACTCAAACAAAAAGAAATAAAAAAAAACTAAAATAAGTGACATTTTTCAAAAACTTGATTTAAAAAAAATGATCTAATAATTATACTTTTTTTATTGCAGCTAGTTGCCATGGAGAATTTAATCAAATTATTAATTTACTTCAGAAACAAAATTACTTGATTTATAAAAAAAACTATTTTTTTTTTTATTTTTGCTGAAAAAATATCTTATATCATTATAAAATATAATTTTATATAATGATAATAATTATTATAATTAATGATAATTTTATACATAATGTATAAAAATAAAAAAATAAATAAAAATAAATTATTTATTAAGAATTAAGATAATTTTCATACTCATTTGGCAGATATTTTTCCGCTTTTAAGCAAAAGCTAACAAAAAATATATATTTTAAGATATTTTGCTTAATTTATCTTAATTTAACAATGTTTAGTGATTTGAAGCAAGTTTTAGTTACTGAATGTTGAATTTGACTTATGTAATTTTAAATAACTAAAAACAAAATTATTACAAAAATATTAGAATTATTAAAAAAGTTATTAGCTAATCTTACTAAAATTAAAACGAATACAAAATATGAAAATGCTTTAATATCTCAGTAATGCCAAAATAACATGCATTTATGTGAATGTTTGAGAATAATAAAAATATACATCTCTGGGTCTTTTTTTTAACTAATAGTGTACTTAAACCTCCTAAAATAATATTATTTCTGTGCTGCTACTTAAAAAAGAGAAAAAGCAAAGAGTTTATAAATGTGCCAAACAGTATCTTAATTAAAATCTAAAAATCCCAAAAGCTTTCTGAAGCTTTTATTTTACAGGTTGTACAGATTGAGGTCTGTTCAGAGGTTTAATGTGTGTGTGTGTGTGTGTGTGTTTTAGGCGTCTGTTGTATCCTGCTCTCGTCACTCTACTTGTTTCAACACTCACGTTCCCTCCAGGCTTTGGACAGTTCATGGCCGGACAGGTAACACACACACACACACACATGTCTGGTTTGCTATCCTTCTGGGCTGTCTCTCTTCATAGGTGTAATGGTGTTTCTACTGTACAGACTGTATGTGGTATTGTCCTACACTGACCCTACACCT
>JAUCMT010000038.1:248819-271246 GCA_032357475.1 Enteromius thamalakanensis
AGTGCTTTGCTACAATCTGTATTGTTAAAAGCGCTATATAAATAAAAGTGACTTGACTTGACTTGACTTGACTTGACAACAGAATTGCAAGATATAAAGTTGGATTTACGAGTTATAATGTCAGAATTGTTAGACATAAAGTCAGAATTGTGAGACATAATGTTGGAATTGCGAGACATAAAGTCGGAATTCAATCTCATAACTGCGAGATATATAGTTGGAATTACGAGTTTAAATGTCAAAATTGCGAGACATACAGTCGGAATAGCGAGACATACAGTACAGTCGGAATAACGAGATATACAGTCGGAATTGGGAGATATAAAATCACAATTCTGAATTTATCTCATCAATTCTGAGAAAAAAGTCAGATATAAAGCAAAAATTACTTTACTTAACTTGCACTTGCGAGTCAGAATTGGGAAATATAAAGTTGAAACTGCGAGTAATAAAGTCAGATAATTGCACATTTATTTTATAATTGAGAATTCAGAATTGTGAGATAAAAAGTCGCAATGAACCTTTTTTTTATTTTTTACTTATCCATGCTTATCGCAGTTATGATTCTCTCACAGTTTACTTTTTTTTTTGCATATGACTTTTTTCTCCCAATTGTGACTTTTTCACAAGTATGAATTTTCTTCTTCGAATTATGACTTTTCTCACAATTTTTTTTCCCCCAGCAATAAATAATGATTTTACTTAGCTTAGTTACAGCTATTCTGCGAGACACAAAGTCGGAATTGCGAGACACAAAGTCGGAATTGCAAGACACAAAGTCGGAATTCAATCCCACAATTGCAAGATATAAAGTCGTAATTGCGAGACATAAAGTCGTAATTGCGAGACATAAAGTCGTAATTGCGAGACATAAAGTCGTAATTGCGAGACATACAGTCGGAATAGCGAGACATACAGTCGGAATAGCGAGACATACAGTCGGAATAGCGAGACATACAGTCGGAATAACGAGACATACAGTCAGAATTGCGAGACATAAAATCACAATTCTGAATTTATCTCATCATTTCTGAGAAAAAAGTCATATATAAAGTAAAAATTTTACTTAACTTGCACTTGCGAGTTATAAAGTCAGAATTGGGAAATATAAAGTTGAAACTGCGAGTAATAAAGTCAGATAATTGCACATTTATTTTATAATTCTGAGAAAAAAGGCAGAATTGTGAGATAAAAAGTAGCAATAACCTTTTTTTTTTTTTTTTTTACTTATCTTTTTTACTTAGCTTAGTTACAGCTATTCTTACAATTGTAACGTTTTCTTTATTCACAGTTATCATTATTATTAAATATTTTTCACAATTATGACTTTTCTTCTCACAATTGACTTTTTTCTCATAATTATGCATTTTCCATAATTCAGTTTTTGTGACTCATTTCAATTCATTTCACTTGTGACTTGTCTTGCAAATATGACTTTTTTTTCTCTCGTAACTGACTTCTTTCATAATCAACTTTTTTTTGCAAGTTTTTTAGTTGCAATAGAAATCTTTTGTAGCATTATAAATCGTTTTATTGTGTTTGTTAATCATTAATGTTCTGTGTTGTAGTTGCGTAAAGCCATCGAGGGCTCGATGACGGTGAAAGGCGTGAAGGTTCGTCCGCCGCTGGCAAGCTTTAGAGACAGTGGCACGAGCGGCACCAGCAGTGAAAGTGAAGCCACTGAGCTCCACAAACTCTGGGATCGTCACACCAGCATCAGCATTCCTCGAGAACACCAGCCCAACACCTCTGACTCGGACGATAAGTCACAGTGACCCAAAAATCTTGACCCAACACCAATCCACTTCCCCTTCTGCAGAATCAGGGACTGTCTGGACTCTGCCGAGGCTCCTCAAGTGTGCGTATGTGTGCGTTTATATGTGTGTCTGTTGCAGAAAGAGACAGATCATCTCATTTTTGTTGTAAGCTACCATTCCCTTTTTCACTTTTTAAGAATTGTGATGCACAAGATCCGTTTGAATGCTTCTTCTGGTGTCTCATGGTTTTTATATTGGGGAATTTACATCTCACTGTTTTTTTTTCTTGCAGTTCTTTTTTTTCGCACTTATTTTTTTTTTTCTTGCCTTTGTCTTTTCTTCTCAAAATGATTTTGATTGATTTTTTTCTTGCTCTTAGTCTTTTCTTGCTCGTCTTTATCTCATAATTGTTTTTTCTTGCAGTGGACTTTTATCTTAGTTACAACTAATCTCGTAATTGTAACTTTTTTTCACAATTATGATTTTCTCACAGCTGACTTTATTCTTAATTATGCCTTTTCTTCTTGCAATTGTGACTTTGCAACTATGACACTTCGTCTTGCAATTGACTGTTTTTGGAATCAAGTTTTATTTTTTTTCGCAAGAATGATTTATTCTTGCAACTGTGACTTTTTTCGCAGTTATTACTTTATTACTTATTACAATTAGTACTTTTGAAAAGGACTTTTCTTCTGAAAAATTATAATTTTTTCACAATTAGGACTTTTCTTTTCACAATTGACTTATTCTGTAATTGTTTTTTCTTCCCCTAGAAAATATGGCACTTCACACAATTAACTATTTTTTTTTTATTTATTAAATTTTTTTAACTATGACTTCTCGCAGTTGACTTTTTTTCACAAGTATAACTTTTCTTCTTGCAGTTATTGCTTTTTTTCCTCAATCATGACTTTTTTTGCAAATATGACTTTTTATCTACCAATTATAGCTTTTTTCGCAATTATAACACTTTTCGCAATTGCCTTTTTTCTGGCAATCATGACTTTTTTTCGTAACTATGACTTTCATTATTGCAACTATGCCTTTTTTTGCAGTTATGACTTTCTATTTGCAATTGAATTTTGCGATTATGACACTTTCTTGCAATTGATTTGTTGTTGTCGTTATTCAGGCTTTATTTCTGTAAATTCTGCTTTTTCCCTCACAATTCTTCCCTGAGCTCTTCATCCGTGTGTTTTGTCGGGGGTGGGCATTAGATTCTCCTCTATATAAAGTGTATCTGTAGGCGTACTCAGTAGGTGGCAGAGAGAACAGAGCGATGGAGAGAAAGAGATGGAGTGGGAGTGATTTTCTTTTTACCGCAGAGTGTTTTTCAAAACTCTTTCAGACTTTTTTTTTTCTCTCTCTCAGAATCTCCGACACGAGATTTCAGTCGCCGTTTGAAGCCAAACCACTCGTATGTTATCTGGTCAATGTCAGATGAAGCGAGTCTCGCCCACGCAGACTCTTATGTAAGGTTGTGCACTTTTTATTGCTTTCTCTACTGGAAATGACACTAACGTGCCTGTTTGAACGATTTGGCACATTTCTTTCTTGCGTGTTTGCACTAAAGATGGTTTGGTGAAATCAATCACAGTCAACATTCAGCACAGCAACAGCATCTGAACTGACAATACTCAAATTATGAAGAAATGAATGGTGAGGTTTTGGAGAATTGCAACATGTACACTTTGAAGTAACCACTCATTTATATATATATATATATTGAGAAATCATAGGTCAGGTCTTCCCACTGGTTTCCATTGATCGAGAAGAACGTGAAGAGTAAACAGCACTTGGGCATGAAGCTGCAGGAAAACTCACACATCCACAGTAACATCTCTTTCTGTCTCTTTCTTTCTCTCTGTCGTTGGGTCTTTGGCAGGAACTTTGTGTTTTGTTTTGTTTTTTTTAAACGTCTGTAACGACTGATGATGAATTTCACAAAACTTGTCGAGAACTCATCCAGATCATGTTTAAAACCATTTATTTTGAGCCATTTGAACAATTATTATTATTATTATTGTTATTATATTTTTTTTATTTACTCCAAATTCTTACTACAATAAAGCATTTGGATGTTTTACTGATGTATATGTGATGTATATATTTTTTTATATTTTGTAGTTTTATTGTTATGCTTAATGATTATTTCCTTTGAATTCTCATTACCAAAAAACTATTTATTTCTAGTATTTAAACGCCACATTTGTGTTTGTAGTAGATGTATTTTGTTTGTTTGTTTTTTGTAATGAGATTGCAAATGATAAATCATCAAGAATAATGGAAAATACAAAAACAACATACAGCTATTGTGTATAAATAATTTCAGTTTATTAATATAATTGTAAAGTAAAAAAAGACTAAATATTATTTCTTTTCTCTACTTTGATAATTATAATTTTTATTTTAATTCTTATTGTCTAAGTATTAATACATATTATATATATATATATATATATATATATATATATATAAAATTAAAAATACAAAAAAGTACATCAAAACTAATAAATACAACTACACTGTATAAAAACCTAAGCTGTAAAAAATTTAATTTCTTATTTCCCTGTGTTGTTGATTATAATTTATATCTAAATTTTTTATAAATAAATTAAATAAACACGTGTATATATATATAAATATATATATACTATTGTTATTGTACTTTTCTGTTGTACCTTGTATTACTATGATTATTAATATTATTATTATTATTATAATTAAGGAATTAAATTTTATTATTGAGAATGACAAAACTTCAGAAATAACAAATGCAACCATACGTGATTAATTATGAATGCTAAAAAAAAAAAATCCCTGGGTTGCATTTTTTTAGGTTAAATATTATGATTCCATATTTCTCTCTGTTGATTTTATGGTAAAATATTGACTCTGTTGTGGTCTTGACAGGCATTGTGAGATTCATCTGTGAACGTATTTCCACGAACAACAGCCGAATAGAACAAAAGTGTAATCTGAGAGTATTTTATTCACTGTTGTAAATGTTTGTTGTGATGTTTGTTTGGTTTCGTCAGCTGATCCTTTTAATTGGAAATGAAATGAATTTATTTAATTCTGATTCTTAACTGAGAGATTTGATCAATAAGCTTTAATCTGTTCACCGGTGGAGAAGAGGCTTATTTTGTTGATTCATGTAGATTTACAGATTTTAATATATTTAAAATATCATATTAACTTAAGTATTTTCTTCTTTTTGCCATTTGTATGTTCTTGTATTTGTTCTTCCAATTAATGCGAGTCATTTTTGTGACTTCTTCAGACAATATCTGCGTTTAGAAATATGTGATGCCTTTTCTTCTTTGTTCTTAAAACGTTGAGCAAACGTTGAGCAAACGTTGTGGGAACCTTTTGAATGCATCTCGGAGAATGTTTTGTGTTTTGTGTCCAAAAATGGTGCCAGTATCATCTCTGAATGACTTTATTAATACTGTAAGATGCACTCTGAACGGACCAAAAGAGCAAAATCATGACTGCTTTATTAAAAATGTTGTGGTCCATTTCATTTCATGTATTAGAATGTTGTTCTGAGAATCATATTTATTAACAATCTTACATGTGATCAACAAAGTAGATCAACCATGATTTTATTTTTGATATGATTGTTGTTTTCAGTCGTTGGAGGATAATGTATTTGTGCAATAACATTTCTGTTTGTTTGTAACCAGAATTAAAACTATCTATGACTTTATGTGGAGCTTATTTAAAAGAAACCAAGTCTTGTCTTAAAGTATAAATATATCTAAACTTTCTTAAGATGCATTCTTGAAAAGCAAAAAGACAAAAGTCTTGTTTTCGGAAAAATGCATGCCTTAAACAAGAATGCTGATGTGGTCTGAAAAATACACTTAAAAAACAAGGAAATTTGTATTTTGATTTCAATTTTTTTTTATAAATGTCTTAACTTAAACAAATGCATGTATTCAATATAATTCATACTTCATATATTTACTCAAACCATATTGTGCCTTATAAACAGCTTCTCATTGAGTAAATGTGAGATAAATATATTAATTTAATTTATGATTGTAAAATATGTTTATCAAATAATCAGAGAATTACAGTATGATGGAATTTAATTTTCACGATTGCTTAAAAACGGGTTAAATTTAGGAAGCTTGCAAATGTAAAAAAAAATTTCTTGCCTGAACTTTCAGGTGAAAAGTGATTAGTTTTTCATGCTGCAGTTGTTCATCAATTGACATAAATACTCTTGTTTCTCAACAAATTTCTGGGAGAAAAGGCTTACTGTTCGTTTTCAATTATTAGTGGGTTTTACTAGAAATTTATAAGCAGTTTTAATGAGTTAAAATTGTTTCACATTGAACTTCTTTAGCGTATAGAAAACAAAGCCGAAGTAAATATTGCTTAAAAAAAGTAGATCTTGTTTTCGTTACAAATATATAAACATTCTTCATTTTATTTTTAAAATTTGCTTTAGCTGCAAAATGAGACGTAAGGTAAAAAAAACCTGTCATTGGGGTCCGAGAAAGAAACTTATTCAAAGAGAGAACAAGATTATTTTTCTAAACACACTTGAAAATATAGTTTTCTTGTTTTAAGTGAAGACTCACTAAATGCAATAATAATAATAATAAATCTTTCTTAGTATGTTTGGCTTATTTTACACAAATACATATATATATAAACATTCTTAAATGAATATACATTCACATGAGAAAAAAATGTAATATTTTTTTTAAATAAATAAAATAAATCATTTTGCATCTTAAGTAAATGTATCTTCTTTTTTTATTTTTAAGTATTTTGTCATTTTTCTAGCACAAATATCTAACAACGAATCTGAATGATTTGTAGTATTTTCAATATTCATAGAAAGTTTATTTGAATACATCACTGCATGAAATGCGTATTGTGAAATATAAACACGTATAGCTTTACCTTCTCTTGAATAAATAGAATTTGATTTCCTTTCATTTGGTAGTTCATGTTTGGTCAAAAACAATCATTTTTAGTTAGACTAAAGTTAGTTTAGTTTAGTTAGACTAAAAATAGCACTCTGACAGGTTTTCAAAACACAATACATTAACTGAATGAATTTCATTTTTTATTTCAGATGAAAAGGTGTTTTTTTTGCTGCAGTGGCTCATCACCAGGCATGACATTCACTATATTGCTGAATTGTTAGACATGTTGAAATATACAGTACAGAAAATAAAGTAAGGTGAAGTATCAGAAATGGAAGAACATGGATGAAAGTTAAAAAAAGTGTTGAGCTCCCGGAAGGTCAGAGGTCAGAGGTGAGTTGGAGAGCAGAGGATGAGGATGTTCTGCGTCTGACGCTGATGATGAGCATCCTGTCTGAGGTCAGAGAGCTGCTCACAGATAACGGGTCCATGTCTGCCGGCAGCACAGACTTATGGGTAAAGCGGCCTGCAACCATCCCATCAGCCCCCGTCTGAAACCAGAGAATGGAGAACTAGTGATTGTTTTTCTGCTGCGTTTACTTGATCCAAAATATAGTAAAATACTAAAATATATTTACAATCTAAAGCAGCTGTGTTCTGTGTTATAGCGTAATTTATTTCTGTGATGTACAGCATCATTACTTCAGTCTTCAGAAATCATCATAATATACTGATTTACTGCTCAGTACACATTTCTGATTATTATCAGTTTTATTTTTCAGAGTTCACAGATGAATAGAAAGTTTGTGGTGTTTATTTGCAATAGAAATGACATTTTGTAACTATAAATGACTTTACTGTCACTTTTGATCAGTTAAATGCATCACTGATGAATAAAAGTATTAATTTGTTTCAAATAAATAAACAATACAAAAAAATATATGTCTTAAACGAACAGAAATCCTCCTTATTCATAGTTCACGTTTGCTGAAAGCAGACAAAATTAATAAAAACCTAAAAAAAATTCAATACAAAATAATAAAAAAAGGTCAAAATCAATTGATTTTTAAAATAAAAAAAACAAAACAAATTTAAAATATTCATAAAACCTAGAATAGTATCTCAAAGATATACACACATAATTATATGATATAGATCACATAAACCAGTACTAGCCTATTGAGTCGCCAATATCATACAAGTAGCTGATATGCTACAAAAACGGCAGCGAGTATATTTAGCATGCCGCACTAAATATATCTCATATATCACACACACACACACCTTTTCAGCGTGAATAACCACACACTGATTATAGGCCAGCAGCACCACTTCATGAGGCTCGAACCCACTCACGTCTGCAGACAGGAAGTAGCTGTCGCCCATCGCCCTGACCACGCCCACACCGGAACCAGAACCGCCGCGAGCTGAAACAGAGATGCAGAGAAATCAGACTCATTCAACAGGTTCATTATATAAAAGCGTTAGACGAGGTTCTGGAGGCTGAACGGTCAATCTAACAAACATCCCCCGATCACACAAAGCACGATAACGATAAAGATATCGTTCTAAAAATCGCGTCTATACCATCTATCATCCATTACTGTAATGATAAAGGCACTGAGATACTATATTGTTAATCATTTTCAGAGCAATTTTATCATTGACAACCAATCAGAATCAATCCTGCCATCACGCGCTTGAGCTTATGATGAACAGACGCATCATTCGCTGGTGTGGACGCAAATATAGTTATCATAATTGGTGTGAACGGACCTTTAGTCCCGGTAGGAAGCGCTGTTACACTCCTTCGGACAGAAACTGAATCTCTGGATCAAAACATGGCGAAGAAGACAGCGATGCTGTGCAAAACAGCGTAGAAATCAAATCTTTTCTTCACAATTTTGCTCTTGTATGAACTTAACCCAATGAATTGTTGATACAAAAGAATGCATTGAGCTGGAATAAAGCAAAGCTCTAGACAGAATGCATGATTAGATATTACTAACAACAAAAAACGCAGGTGGGAAGAAGTTTTTATGAAGGAATGTTCCCCATATTTTGCCTGACACATTCACTGCATTGTGCTTTTTGATTAAAGGAAATGTTTTTTTTTCTTGTAGGGCACTATAACACTTTTACTTCCCATTGCTTTCATCTCTCTGCGGCTGTAGCTCAGGGAAAGCATCAGTTCTGTGCTTAGTTTGATTAAGGAGCGAGTCTCAGTATGTTTCTCAGAGAGAAAACTCAAATGACTTTCTAGAGTTTCACAGCTCAAGCATCATCATTGATCTGAGCTCTCAATCACACTCGTTCATGTTCTAAACGAGCATCAGGAGGATCACCTGGAACAGTGCTCACATCAAACCAGTCAGTTCATCACCGGCGGCTCCTTTACAAGATGTAGTTCTGCTAACTTTTTCCCTCTGTAATTACACACCGATAAATCTTCTCACATCACTCTTCTCTCACCCTGTGTGTGGTCGCCGAGGCTCCAGTCGATCTGCTGACCTGCTCGGCTGTACTGATGGTTTCCACGGTAACCTCCAAAGGACTCATCATCCCCCTGGTAACCTAGAAAACACTTGATTACTTGGGTAACTAATTAAAGACTTTCAATCATCTTGGTAGGCCATAAAAGATTATAGAGTACCTTGGTAACCCACAAACCACTTACCTTGGTAACCTATCAAAGATTCTCAATCCCCATGGTAACCTATATATATTACCTTAGTGACCTATAAGACACCACATTACCTTAGTAACCTATCATACATGAGTCACCTTGGAAACTCATGAAAAACTCTCAATTACTTACCCACAAATCTCTTTATTACCAGTATGGCACGTTATCCAACACCTTGGTATCCCATAATAGATTCCCGATTGCACTGGTAACCGTTAAAATACTTAATTATCTTGGTAACCCGTCAAAGATTTTAAATCACGATGGTAACCAATAAAAATCTTCTAAACACCTTACAACACCTGATTTCCATGGTAACTTTTCAAACATTCTCAGTCACCATGGTAACCCATAAAACTTTCAATCACCTCAGTAAACCTTGGTAACTGATCAAAGGGTTCTACATCACCATAGTAACCCATGAAAGAAAAGATTCTTGACCACCTTAATAACCTATAAAACACTTAATCGCCTTAGTAACACATCAACGATTCTACATCACCATGGTAACCTACAAAAGATTTTAAATCACCAAGGTAACCCATTAAAGACTCTTAATCACTTTAGTAACCTTCAAAACACTTCATTACCATGGTAACCAATTTAAGGTTCACAATCACCATGGTAACACTTAATCACCTTAGTAACACATCAAGGATTCTAAATCACCATGGTAACCTATGCAACACTCAGTCACCTTGGTAACCCATGAAAGACTCTAGAGGTAGATTAGGATGGTATTTCTGACCTGTAGCGTGGCAGCAGCAGGAGTCGTCGGTGACGGAGCTGATGGAGGACTCCTCTCTGAAGCAGCTGTGGAGTCGAGCGGCGCTGGAGGAGCGGACCGAGCTCGTGCTGTAACGACACGCCATCATCCAGGACAGGAGTGCCCTCGCGCCCTGCTGACATATAGACAGCTGCCGCACTGCATTCTGGGACGTCTGGCCTCTCCGAGCGCTCCATAAAAGGCCGAGCTCCTGGAATCCATTCCTGGAGTAACGGTCCGAGAGATAAGACATGGAAAACTTCTCCAAACGAGTGGGAGACTCCTCAGAAACACAACTCAAAATACATCAAAGCACCACTCCAGCACTGACAGAGCGGTTCGGTCCTTCTGATAAACCATGCCTGTGGTGAAGTTAAAAGATTCATTTTTATTTATTTGTTTATTTGTTTACTGTTTTTGCAAATGAACTCTTCGTATATAAATAGTTATTCATATATTTAAATATTAAAACAAAAAACAAAACAAAAATTAATAGAAAAAATAAAAAAAAAACAAGAAAAAATAAGGGAGTAAAATAAATAATAAAGGGAAAAAGTAATTAAAAATAGTCATATATTCACTTCTTTTCGTATTATTCAATATCATATCAAGCAGTAAGATATCCAGACAGCAACTTAATGAATGACATGAACTAACTTCATGTAGAACCCAAACAGACTGTGTGGTGTGCACTACAGTATGCTCACTATCGAGGGACTGAAGAGTCTAATTAAGAGCTGAATGAGAGACTTCAGTCCACAGAGAGAGTCATTTCCAGAACACAAACCTGCAGAGACCCGTGAACGGATCTAATTAAGAGACAAACACATGTTTAACACGCGCACACACACATGATGACGTTCCTCCTGCTGATTTTAGAGAGGAGGTCAATATTTATCTATAAATAGACACTTAACCTCACATCACACACACTCAATGTCGTCTCTGGCCCCGGGAAAGTGTCCACAGAAGGGGGCCTTCACTCCGTCACAGTCCAGCGATGCGATTGGACGGTTAAACGTGCATCACAACGGGCAGCATCCGGCCAATCAGAGCCTGGTGTGACTGACAACTTAAGATGCTTTTTATAGCGTATAACCTTAAAAAGAGCTAATCTTCACAGACAGAGAGAAAAAGAGTGGAGATAAAGGACATGAAGAAGGAGAAAGAGTGAGATTCAAAGTGAAATGTTGAGGATGCAGTCACACACACACACACACACACTAATAAACTCTATATTTGTTTATGATGTCTCAGCTTTGTGTCTCAATGGTTTCAGCAGTGATCAAGGATTAGTTGTAACTTTACTTTCAAGCCTTATAAATTAAATTTATTGATTTCATCTAAACCCAAAGAAAAAACTGCACAAATATAAAAAAAATTAAGATTAATAACTAAGCTAAAAAAAATAAAGAAAGTAATAAAAAACAATTACAAATAAGGGAAAATAGTAATGTAAAATAAATTCAGGAATAAATGTAAATAAAAAGCAATTAATAGTTTTACATATTTTATTACATGTAATAGCAATTAATTGCATTCAAAATAAATGTAATTTATAAATATATTTCATATATAGACAACCAAATTTTCTTAAATATATAAATGCATGTGTATATATATATATATATATATACATATATATATATATATAATATACACAGTAGACAGTATGTCAATAAAAACTTATTTTGAATGTGATTAATCATGATTTTATATATATATATATATATATATATGCGTGTGTGTGTGTGTGTGTGTGTATATATATATATATATATATAGAGAGAGAGAGAGATAAAGATAGATAGATAGATAGATAGATAGATGTGGAGGATGAGATACAGCACTTGTGTTAGAAATGGAGTTAAAGCGATGAATCATAATCAGACTGTAAGAGGCTGGAGCATCAGTGCGTTACATAAGAGACTCCTGCAGAGACGCTATTGATCATCAACCAAAAAACAAACCTACTACAATCACACAAACTGAGCGAAGCTGTTCAAAACAGCTCAGTGTGTTGTTGCTATGGTTATCTAACCCACAGAAACCATAGCAACTGCATCGCAATGTGATAAATAACCTTTTAATCACTTGATATTTTCCCACTTGTCAGAGTGAAACATTATCAATATCAGATATACATTTTAAAAATATTCTAAAAATGGGCAGAAAATATAACTCTGATAAAGCAGGTTTAGAATATATTTACATAAATAAATGTAGATTTTCAGCCATTAAAAACTGTAACATATATTTTTTAAAAGCATTTAATACATATTTATAAATTTTAAAATACATTCACATGTACATTATTTGTTTTCTATTCAGAATGCATATTTTAAGTGAGGCTATACTGTATGATTTAAATGTATTTTCATGCCCCTAAAATATAAAGGTTGAAATTAAAGGTATTTTTCATCTCAAGAATATATTTCATTGTGTTTGACTGTTTACAACATATTTAAAAATAAATAATATAATAATAATAATAATAATAATATATGTATGCATGTGTGTGTGTTTAATAATTTTCGATGCATAGTCTCTGGAGTATCTGTAAATCACTCTGAAAGTCAATCACATCACATCTTTAGCCGGTAATATTCTCGTCTGCGAGCGAGCAGCTGTGTCTCTCTGTACCACTGCTGTTGCTATGGAAACACTGCATAAGACAGGAAGTGGCTGGGCTGTAGGGGGGAAGTGATGTAACAAGATTTGGATGATGCAGTCTGGCATTTAACTGATCCCAGATATGAGTAGCATACGTGAAGAATTCAATTCCATTCGTTCTTCAGTGGAGGAAAAAAGACCAACACTGCAGTAATTCACAGCGTTTATTAATATTTAATTGTTTTTAATCATTTCAGTTTAGTGTAGGTTTTAGCAATTTTGTTGTGCTTTTGTCATTTTAATATTGTAAAATATTTTAAAAATCATTTATTTAGCCATAAGATATAATTTCTGTTTAGTAATTTAATGTTTAGTAATTTTAGTACTTCAACTTAAATAAAATTCAGAAATAATTTCTTAGGTATTCACTTTAAAAATTGCATTTTATTTTATTTCAGTTAACAATAATTTATGGTTTTATTGTTAACAACAACAAAACATTTAACTTTATCTAGTTGCCAAGGCAACATTTTTCCATTTTCATTACATTTATCTCGGCATACTAAATTATTAAACTATATAGACATAAAATAATAATAATAAATTAAACTAAAATGAAAACAAAAAGCTCAATGCAAAATCTTAAATGTAAATGAATTACACTAAAAAACTAGTTGGCATTTCAGTTAATGACAGGTTTGTTTAATATATTATGACATTATATAAGTATAATTGTGTGCAAAAGAGCATGTGTGTGTGTGTGTGTGTGTGTGTGTGTGTATGATTGTGTTCGTGTTTGTGTGTATTAGACATACCATATACAAGTATGATTGTGTGCATATGTGTGTGTGTGTGTGTGTGTGCACGTACTAATTAGATTGTCAAAACTGTCTGACTGACTATAACCCATAATTTCTCTGTGAATCATGGATCTCCATGGTAACACTGGAACGTCTGAGAACAAAAGTGGCCCTTATAGAAAAACAGAGCGCTTGACATTTACCGAACGCAAAGAACAACCAGGACGAGCGGCAGTAACACAATAACACAGAGACAAAGAAAGAAAAAGGGCCGCTCATTTCGTTTTCACATTAGTATAATTTTTTTTCCTGATGTAGACAATATCACACAGTGATAATTCAGAGACAGAAAGAGAGAAAGAAAGCAATAAACAAGCATCTTGTGAACAAACCACAGCGTTACTCACTTACTCCAAATTCACCGCAAAAACCACACGTACAAAAATAGAGCAACTCTCCCAAAGTCCTTCAAACTGACCCACATTTACGATTCACCAACACTGGATCAACTCCGAAACATTCGTTGTGTCCGTCTGAAGACAAAAATGCTTTAAAACGGGCGGAAAAACAAACATTCCATTCAATAATAGAATCAAAATTTCTAATAATAATTATAGAAAAAACAGCATAACTTGATCGTCGGTATTCTTATGCATTCTACGTCATGGTATAAACATTCGGCATTCGTGTATCGCTTCGTAAACGACAGTGAGTTTTTGACGTAATCAGCAAGCCATGCCAACCAGGGACCAGGGAACAGGCGTCATGTGATCAAGACCCAGAATGCAATGGGGCCTGACGTCACATGAGGAGCAGGAATACACAACAGCCAAATCCACAAACCGTGCGAAACAACTGGGCGTCCAGGACGTCGCGCTCAGTCCGGCACTTGCGCGACACATGCATGATAATGAGGACGATGTCAGTCTTGCGTTCCTCTGTTAAGTTCGTCAAGATGCATTTTTTTCATGAGCCTGAGAACGAAAGATTCGTGTTTTCCAAAAGACAAGAGCAATTGGCGCCCAAAATGCAAATAAGTGGGCGGAGTCTGAATGCAAACCAATGGGTAGAGTCCGACGGCAAATATGTCGGCAGAGCCTGAATGCAAATAAGTGGGAGGAGTTTGATTACAAATAAGGTAGTCAGAGTCCAAATGTAGGTGCAGTCCAAATGCAAAATAAGTAGGTGGAGCTTAAATGCAAACCAACAGGTGTAGCCAAATTCAAAGTAAGTGGGTGGGTCCTAAATGCAAATTAAAGGGTGGAGTCCCACATAAACATGCACCATTCACTGTTCTTCTCCCTCTTCTTCTTCCTCGTCGAGCGAGACGATGCCAGACGAAGCCACATCCGACACCTTCCTCCGCGTGGAATATTCAGGTGGGAGGCACCCACCCCCGCAGTCCTTACACGGCGTGTCCTCATCTTCGAACGTCTCGGAAAACGTTTCCAAGCAGCAGGGGGAGTGGCCTCGCCTGTGCCCCACCCTGTGTAGGCGGGCTAACAGTAGCTCCTCCCCTCCCTGAAGAGCACCGAGGATCTTGGCGGTGAGGTCGGCGGCAGGCGTGTCTGTGTGACGCCCGAGATCTCGAAGCAACGGGTGTCTCTCGTCCAAACTACACATGCTGGAGCAGAGCGTTTCCGACGGTGACCCCGGCGACCCCACAGGAGGTGAGAGGTCAGCGCCCACGCCGCTCTCAGCCTCACACAGGCCACGCTCCCGGAGGTGAGCCCGACACACCTGAGTGTGCAGGAGATCCCGCAGGTAATGAGGGTACGAGGACAGATCTGAGAGGAGACCACAGGTGTGTTAGAATCACAGAAACAAATCAATACTTCAGTCAAGCATGTTCACTTTTACCGGGAAAATAGATTATCTGTCTAACTACGTTGCTTCTCTAGTATGCTAATGAAGTTTGAGAATGTTTGTCCTCACCCAGCTGGCAAACTTTTTAAAGAGGTTAAATCTAAATAAAATATGAAAAAAATATAAAAAATGAAAATATAATTATATATATATAATATAAAAAAATATTAAATTAAATTAAATAATGAAATGAAATGTATATATTTATTTATTATATATTATATTATATTTTATATATATATTTTCTTGGTTTTTTATTTTACCTTTTATTTATCTGTTTCATTCGTTTATTTATTCATTATTATAATGGTTTTTATAATTATATATAATATACATATATTATACATATATATATATATATATATATATATATATATATATAACTGGCATAAATTATTTGTTGCATTATATTATTTTAAATGGAAAGTAACATGCCAAACACTTCAGTGTCTTTTTCTCTTCACCATCATTTGGCTGAGAGTTCGAGTTCTCCAGGTGGTTATATATTAATATGTCTGTGGCAGTCGTGTCGCCGCAGCACTTGGCCTTCAACAGTTAATTGGCGTTCGAAGCACGTCTGATTAAAACACCGTATAATCCTGCAAACTCTAGCTGTACAAGAGACAGGCAACTTCATTCCCTTCACTCGCGCTCTACACTCTGCCGCAGCACAACACATTAAACTTGCAGGAGAAATTAATGCTGGGATATCAGATAGCGCCAGAGAGCAAAAGAGAGAGAAAGATGTTTTCTGAATGAAAGTAGGGCACTAGGACAGTAATGTCTGTGCTGTGATTCTGCCTTCAGTGTGAAGAGGAGAGAGAACATAAAACAGATAAAAGAATGGATGGAAGTAAGAAAGAAAATGCAGAGAAACTCCAATTATATCCATGCTGACACGAGAATAATGGTTTGAGAAGAAGAATGTGTAATGACTAATTTCACATGCTTATAAACAAATACATTTAAAAAAAAGAATAAAATGAATGATAATATTAAAATAAAGCAACAATTACAGGGACACAGACAGAAATGAAATTAAATGGATAAACAATCACACAGGCATATATTCACACACATTCTGATGCAATGTTAGATGTTTGAAATAAACGATAGGTGACAGTTAAAGAGTTTATATGTTATATTCATGTTTCACTGTAATGATTATCTGGAAAAATTGTAAAAAAGTGTATGAGCAAAATGGTAAACTTTAAATCTGATTTTTAATGTTATAATAGAAATTTTATAATGTCTCCATCAGCAAACATGAACAGCACTGATTTAGTGTTTAATCAGCCCATCAATGGTCTTCCGCTGCCATCTAGTGTTAATTAATTGCAACTTCTTACACAACACTGTGTTGAAGTGTTATAACTATTTTAGTGTTTTTTGTCAAAACTATTTGATTGATATCATTAACCCCAGAGGCAAAGTTGTTCAGAACGAGGAGATCTATGATATTATATGAAGATATAGTCTAGAAGTGAATATATGAGGGATTTAAGGTCATTCACTCTGGAAACATTGTGTTTTTAAGGCCTTATTCAATGTATGTAGTGCTGCCTATATTGTGAGCTCTATGCTATTAGATGCTTGCTAAGACTCACCGACTCACATGTTTTAACCAGGTTTCATAAAGTTGTGTTTTTATTTAGGTATTACAGGCTTTTGAGTAAATATGACCACGCCCCTTTTCAGTATTGAAATAAATAGCAACTTTGCGCATCATTAAAGAATTGAAATCCACGAAGTAGTGTGAACTTTAAAATCTGAGTCATGATCAGAGCCAGAGTCTGTGTGTGTGTGTGTGTGTGTGTACCTGTGCTCTGTGTGACGGGCTCGTTAGCAGGTAGAAAATCTTCATCATAAGAGTCATCATTAGACTCGTCACCGTCCACTGAAGACCAGGCACGGAGCTTTGCCTCCGCGATAGCAAACTGCTCAGCCACTCCTGATTAAAAACAAAACAAACCACAATAAACGGTGTTTCATACACACATATCTACATTAGATTTACACGAGATCACACACTATTTCAACGAATGTAGCCGAGGGTGTGATGGTTGCCGTGGATACAGGATGACTGAGTTCTTATTGGCTGCCACACAGAGGCTGCCACGTTTGATTGACAGGTCATTTGAAACTGAACATTCCATAGATGTGCAATGATGACATCACAGCAGTGTCCTCCAAGAGACAGGAAGTGACCTCACTCACACACACAGTTCTGTTCGGACACACTCACATACAGCGAGAGTCAATTAGCTAATTAAAGCCCTCTGTCTGGGTCTTAATTTATTGACAGGACAAATTATTTTTTTTTTTTTAATTAACCAAAGGCGCACTTGCAGCATATCTGCGTACAGTAAAAAATTGCTTAATAAAAGTAAACAACAAAAATTGTGCAAACTGAAAATAAAATAGAATAGTAAAAAAAAAAATTTAATCAATAAGTAAAAATAATAAAAATACAATTAAAACAAATAAAACATACTGACCCTACTTAATTTTTTAATTATTTATTTTATAATATATATACACACACACACGCATGCATACATGTATATACTGTACACACATATATAACATTTATTTTTATTTATATATATTTTTTGGACCAGCATTAAACCAACATGAAAAAGTATAGAAATGAGCAATTCATGAATTTAACAACAACAACAACAAAAAAGTATTAAAACCCTTCCTCCTCCTGTCATTGGTCAGTCAAACAGATAGTCCCGCCCACCAAAAACAATTCTCAAAAACAACAAAAAATGTTTACAATTTTTGGATCTAGTTTGAGTCTCTCCCTCCGTCTCTGCTTGCGTTAATTCATAGATTTACCCTTCCATTCATCTTTTACCCTTCGCTGAGGGCTTGGTCAGCAAACACACTCAAAGAGCTTTGGCAAATTTCCTAGAGTTCGATTTTATCCACAGAGTCAGGACAGACAGAACACACACACACACACACAAGGACACTCGCAAACCTCAGCTGGAAGTGAACAATCCTTACACACACAAACAAAATGACATGAATACTTAGTCACTGTATTAAAAGGACAATCCTGTGACATTGACAGAGACCTCTGAATGAATTCATCTCAGGTCCGGCTCATAAATCATCATTCCGCTGCGGAAAAAACGCTTCGTCACACCAAGAGCAACCAAAAGTAACCTTCAGAGGACAGACGGGCCTCTTGGGAAAGGTCAGAGGTACGGATGTGAATCGTTAAAGAATTGTAAAGGAAGCGGAATCGTTAAGCAAAGCAATAACTCTTGAGCTCAACATTAGTCTGAGGACTCATTAAAGGAACCGGCTCTTAAGAGTTCTCTTCATCAGTCACACTGGGTTGTGTGGTTTGTTAATGAAGTAAGGATTATTTATCGTCTCATTCGTTTTCTTTCATCAATAATGTTGGAATGGAATATGAACGCAATCCGGTTCAGAGTTTTTCCTTAAAATGCTTTTTTATGGAAACGCATTTAACATGAAACTTTGCACATTGGGTTTATATTCTGTACAAAAATTCACCTGCGCTTTACTACATTACTACATCAATGCTTCGTTTTGCCCTCCAGGGGGCGTCCTATAAGAGTGTGACGTCACAAGAAAACTATCGATAGTGTTATAGTTCAGTGATTTTTCCATAACTTACACACAGCATGTCTGTGGAGCGGTCACTGACCTGCAGCGAATCTGGCCTCCTGCTCTCCCTCGGACAGATGTGAGTATGAGGTGAGGTGTGACTCGAGGGCGCTCGGCGTGTCGGTGGGTTTACACCAGCCCTTCCACTCGATCAGGTGAGCCACGCGGCCCTGCGCCATCGCCGTGGGCTTCGTCACATGATCTTTGACCACCTGTGAGAAACCTGAACACACACACACACACACACACGGAGGGGTCAGTGACCCGAATACTGCATAAAACATGAGGAATAATCCAGGTCATGCTGTCAATCAGTACAATACAAAGGACTCGTCACGTGCAATGAAAGCATGTGTGCCCGTGAAGATCTAGTGAGCTGTGATCTCTTGTATTCACAGCGTGTGTGTGTGTGTGTGTGTGTGTGGGTCAGGTTTTGTGATCTTTATGCAGACCAATTGACCTGTGAACAATACAGCATCTCAATGGAGACGCTTCATGTTCAAATCTATTGTTATTGGCTGTAACTTTTATTACACGGTCATTAATCAGCATTAAATTACTGCCTTAACTATTGAGAAGGTTTTTTTTGTTTTTTAAAAAAGGTGCATCACGTACAACAGGAACGTAATGTTAGCCAGAAGTCAGTTTAACACTAACTTGCATGAAATTAATGCATTTATCACCTACAAAAACATCTTGAAATAAACTAAATAGATATTTGATTTAAAAAAAAAATAATAAAAATACAATCCTACAGCTGTCTAATATAAACTAGATATTTGGCTGATAAAAGTTAACCAGCATTAAATTACTGTGAAATATTGACCATTTAAAATATTAATTAATTAACTATTGAGATGGTTTTTAAAAAGATGCATCACTCCGTCACAACGGAAACTTAAATTAAACTAAATAGATATTTGACCTCTGACTAACATTAGCACTAATCTGCATTAAATCAATGTATTTTATCTTACTGTCAAGGTTATAAAAGGATGCATCACCTACAACCGCCGCCTGAAATAACTAAACACACATTTGGCTATTGATTAACATTAACAATCATCATTACATTACTGACAGGGTTATAGAAAGATGCATCACCTACAACAGCAGCTTCAAATAAACTAAATAGATATTTGACTTTTGGTTAACATCCAATCAGCATTAAAATGGCGGACCTAAATATTGACAAGATCACAAAAAGCTCAACCATAACAGCTGCTAAAAATAAATTAAAATGATATTTGATCGATTGTTTAACATTAATCAGTGTCCCATGAGGTTAACCACTAAATATGACTCAGAAACTGCATGGGACACATTAAACATGACAGCTTTTAAACTGAAATGCACATCTGTTTTTATTTATTTTTGGCTGTGCAAGTGATAGATTACAAAGACAAACATTTTTAATCTCAAATATTCCTGGAAATGAACATGCACATATTTAAATGAATATGCAGGCAGTAGTGTTTTGGTGTTTGATCAGAATTATTGTCAGTGAAAGTCAGCGAGAGCGCTGAGATCTTTACCGTGAAGTGAAGATCTGGCCAGCGCTGCGATCTCTTGAATGGTGAGAGCTCGTCTGGATTTAGGTAACATGTCGCCGCCGTCCTCAACATTTACCTGAGAGCAGAAGAGGAGTAAAAGCTTTTAAAAAACACTTCATTTCAAACAACAAAAACACAGCATTTCTTCTCTTCTCTGGCTTGCTTCCTAATCTAGTCTAATAAACCTGGCATGGCACATAATGAATATTGTTGATGAATTCTCGGGATGTTGCTTTGGATAAAAGCCCCTGTTAAATACATGAACGCACATGCAATTCAGTTTTAGTTGGTTGCATTTAAATGTATCGCTAAAAAGTATAATATAGCTGTCAAATTATTAAATCATATCCACAATAAACATAATACATAATATGTGTTTATACTGTGCATTTTAGTTTTTTTTTTTTTTTACACACACACACACACACACACACACACACACACACACACACACAGGTAAGAATATGTAAAAATGTTAATGTTGTTTATGTTAAATATACTTATATACGAGAATATAAATATATTTATGTAATTTTTCCAAATATTTACTGTATGTGTGTATTAACATGTACACACAAATGTTGTGTAAACAAAAACTACAGCACTATAAATATAATCAACACGTTTATATCTTAATAAAAAATTAAAAATAAAAAAAACACCACATTTTGTTGTACATACAAGATATTCTTTAATATAAGATATTTATTTTGTTGTGTTTGTCATTTTTCTATATCTTTGAATTAATATTTGATGTGCTGAAATCACTAAAACAGTTTAAAAGTTACTTTTGGAAACTAAAAGAATTTTATTTTTTTAATTTAATTTCAATTCAATATTTAAATGATGAACACACGTGATTCTCTCAAACACATTGAATTCTGCACTTACACACTCAACTTCAAGACTTAGCGATGGGAAACCTCTCATTCTGAGCACTAGTAACAGGTTGTTGATATTTCAGCTAAATCTTGGCCTAAAATGAGAATCCTTCAAGCTGCATTTCATGTCTCATCAGAAGGTACAGCAGTTACAGTGTGTGTGTGTGTGTGTGTGTGTGTGTGTAACCACAGGGGACACATGCGACACATGCACCTGGTGTGTTTGAATCCTCCGGAGTATGTATGAGTTTAATCACGAGGGTAAACGCATTAGCCGACAAGTCATGGCACACTTAGTGGAGCGGGCGGCAATATAACAACAGATACACATTGAAATAAAAAGCACACGAACGCTGTCCCCGAGAGCTCTCAACATACACGCTGATAATTCCCTACATGAGCTGGAGGAAGTAACAGCATTACAGTCTGCTGGCGTTCACACACACACACACACACACACACACATCTGCAGAGAGCATCGCCTACTGCCCCACTGAACACTGAGATTCAGTCCCTGAAGAGCTCAAGCCCAGAAGAACAGCGCAGAATGAGCATCGTATAGCAGGAGGCGGATACAGAAGCTTTGTCTCGTTTCATAAAAAACTACAGCTGACGACCTCAAAACAGTGACATCGACTACAGCCCAGACACTCACTAGAGAATCGAATAGAATAGAATACAGAACTATAGTGCAGTAGAATATAATACATAAAATACCAATCTAGCATAGGTGGAGAAAATAGTAGCAGAGAGAAATAGAAATAGAATAGAATGACCACAGTGAGGTAGAAAATAATGCATTAAGAATTGGCGAGAAGAGTAGAGTATAATAGAACAGTGGAATAGAATATAAAGGACTGCAGTGCAGCAGAGAAGAACAGTCTAGAGTAGATTTAGAGTGCAATAGAATAGAATAGAATAGAATAGAATAGAATAGAATAGAATAGAATAGAATAGTTACAGTAGAA